>JAPMOR010047979.1:6203-40172 GCA_026543865.1 Argiope aurantia | reverse complement strand
GAACAAGCTCCAATGTGTTCTCGGTGTAACTGCACTATGTCCGTCCAACATATACTTTCTGAATGCCCAAAATTTTATACGCAGCGTTCACACTATTTTAAATCTAATAATATATTTTTATCTACTTTACTTGGGAAAAATCCACACGATAACCTTTTACCCTTTTTAAAATCAATTGGTTTTTATTCATATATTTAGTCTACTATCCTTTCTGTTTTGAAACTATTAATTATTAACTGTTACTATTAATTTTTATTCCACGTTGTTTCCTATACCAAGGAATTTGAAATTTTAACTTGAAAGAATTTTACGCAGTCTGGCGCAGCATGGCCAAATCTATGGCCCTTGTGCCAAAAAACCAAACCAAACCAAACCTATAGTCGTTATATCAATATCAATATTAGGATATATTGATTAAAGATGTTTTTACACTTCTAGAATATAGTTTATTGGGGAAAAAATGAACAAGCATTTAATATTTCAATGACAAAGAAATTTGAGTAAAATTTTGTTATCAAAAACATAATTTTTTTAAATAAATGCATTTCTAAGAAAAAAACAAATGCTAGAATTTCTGTCAATGTATCATAGCTTTTTTTGTCAGTTGAACCGCTGCTCTGATACATCAATAACGGGTCCACCTTCTTCACCCTTTTGTGATGCGAGTACTTTGAGTTCTCATCTTGCTTTTGTTGACAGACTCCAAGTAAATTCCGATCGCTCAATCATTTTCTGAAAGTTCGCAAAGCCCGCTGATCCTCTTCAAACCGTTTTCAGCAGCTGAAATTCCCGAAGGACATCAATGGCAGTGATGCTCAGTTCGATGTACAGTTTCATTTATATAAATTCTGCCCACGTAAAGTCAGCGAAATAGAAAAGTACTTTTTTCTAAGAACCCCTCTACACTGTCTTTCTTTTTTTCTCGTGTGCTCTTAACATGGATGTTGATTTTCTAGATTTTCCCATTTTTCCTACAAATATGGTCAAAAATTCAACTGAAATATTTATGCCCTTTCTTTTAAGAAATAGCACTCTCAATTGATTCGTTTTCTTTACTGTAAATGCGTGACACTTTTATTCTGAAAATGTTTCGCCATTTTGATTCAAATTATAATTCATAAAACACTTTAGTCATTTATTAATTTGACGTAATTTTTACATGTATGGTCTAGTGATAGTGTACATGCCCCAAAATGTTAAAAAAAAGGATGCATGGTTGACATACATGCAAACCGATTAATAAGTTCAAGCTCGTATTTTCGATGCACATGTCATGGAAATTTGCCTCATCTCGCCATTATATTTCCAGATAGAACACTCATAACAGTTCGTTTATTTTTGTAATAGCCTAATATTTTAAATAAAATGTTTTTAATTTGTTTCCTTTCAATATAAAGGAAACAATAAAATAGCAAGAATATTTTCTTTTCAACTCTCTTGTATACTAACACAATTCTATACGTATTGCACTTTATAATACAGGAAAGCAAAATAAAAAAAATGTTTTAAGTTTTTTTTTTTCATTTGAGCAATTGGAAATTCTCTAGTGATCTATTATACCAAAGACCACGTACCAAATTTCATTCATCTAAGCTTCTGCGTTTTTTGCATGTACACACTTTGATGGGTTCATTCTAAAATGCAATGCAAATCTATATATTTTGATGATTGATCTACATGTTAAATTCTCTCCATCTAGATATTTTCTATATTGTGTTATCGCGTACAGAAAACGAATTTGAAGGTTTCAAATTAGAAGGTTCATTCAAAGACAGAGATGGGAAATTTTTTTTAACGATTATTGTATCTATTTTTTTTTTTTTGAATTCCTATACGAGAAAATAGGAAAGAAACCTGTTTCATTAAATTAATTTTATACTCATTCTTCTACTTTTATTTAATACCAAAAAAATTCAACAAGTAGAATATAAAGATCAACAGAAACCTTATATCCTTTTTTCTTAACTTCACACTGCCATCCAAGTTATAGCTATCAATAAACTCAGCAAATAAAGCTTTTCTTATAATTTTTAAAACTAAGATGAAACACGGGTTTTTTTCTACATGAAAATCAAACATAACTCAATATTGCAAACAATTTCTGCAATAATATTTACTCACTAGGGTAGAAATATAAAGTTTAAAAAAATCTTTGAATATTTGCTAGCCTCAAGAACAAGGATGATACATTATATTCAAAGCAAAACTTCATTGCAAAAAACACTGGAATGTTTACGTTTGAAAGAGGACGAAAAGAAATAATTTTGTGTCTTAGGTTAAAAAAAAACATGCTTTTCAGAGCATCTTGAGAAATTTTCTTACAAAGATCTAATTTTTATCAATGAAATTACTTTCGATGAAAAAATTGTGTATCATATATCTTTGGGTTTTTTTTCATCGATATGAAAGAATGAAAATTGTTAATTTTATTTTTTCCCATTCTTATTATTTAGATTAAACGGACATTTCTTTATGAAGAAACATTTAAGAAGCAATAATATGAATTTTGTATTTCTATGTCAGCGTAATAGGATATATTGACGATTTAAGTCATAAATATATATTATGCTATAAAATTTCCTATATGCAGAAAAAGGCAGAATGCAAACTGTCTGAAATATCGAAGAAGATTTATTAACTTATCAAAAAATATTTTTTTATACGTCTGTGGTTTATTTTCCTTTCATTATCTCATTATTTAGCACGAAAATATTTGAGAATTCCAAAAAATTATGATTTATTTTCAAGAAAAAAATTTAACATAAATTTAACACTCAAAGCAACAGTGTTTTTTTTGGTCATATTATAATAAATCTTATGTAGTAGCGAGTACTCATAGGTATCTTATAAATTTTCATAATATAATTGACTTCGCTTCACTTTTTTACTTCTCGATTACTATACTTCTCTTTTTTACTTCTCGATTACTATACTCTCTCACACTCATTATAGAGAAAGTATAATAATAGTCAAAATAATTTCAACTCGAAATTTTGACGAATCTCCACATTTTAGACATTCCTGTTTTTCAAAAACATATTTTTGAAAACGCCCGACTTGTCTGTGACAAAAATAACTTATAAACGCTTTGGAATTTGGCGTATAGTCTTCATACAGATTTCTATCAAATGTTGAGCAAATTCCTTTCAGAAGAAATCTATCTTTTCGGCCTTTCGAATTAAGTTAGTTCGGTAACTACAAAGAGAAAAGAAGTAGACAGAGAAAATTCGGTACATAGATGTAACATTGATAGTATATACATTTTTTTTAAATTTTGAGCCAAATCCATAATGAGTTGATTGTCTGTCGGTCTTTACTTGCAGAAACATGTAAACGTGCTGATTTAAAAGAACAATGACTTAAATATATCAAATTTGGTATTGACTTTTTGACTATAAATTCAAATAAACAACAGATCTGTTTCAATCAAAGAAAAGAGAGCACATTAAATGAAAAAAAAAGGAACATGTTGGGGAAAATGTGCCTAAAGTAGAAATTCTATTTTCGGATATTATTAACGACATGCCAAGGATTAATCTCCAAAACACTCGACGAGAATAACACGATAGATTTTGTAAAATGGCTAAATTCACTCCCAAATGTTAATATTTCGTAACTTGTGTACACCGATGCCATATAAGGTGTTCTCTGGCAGGACAAGTTTATTAGAGAATAGGCGAGAAATTTTTGAGGAGACAACTCCAACTGCTTTTATATGTAATAGTTTCAAATAAAAAATTCTAAATATTGCAGCAGTGACTATTTTTTTCATTTACTGATTTAAAGGGATTAAGGATTTGTTTCATAAAAATTAACACATAGAATTAGACGTTAAAATCTTATTTATTAATTTCATCAAATAATTTCTTTAAAACGTCTCCATAAAATCGTTTGGGACTCCTTACATTAATTAAAAAGCGGCTTCAACAATATTAAGAAGTTTAATTTGAATTCAAAGCTTTTAGAACTTTTTTTAAATAAATGAAAATATATCTGCGATGTCTTAACCCTTAATTATCTCTTTTTTGATTTTGAATGAACAAAATTTTAAATGAATGCAATCCAGTAACTGAAATTCAAGGAAGCTGATTATTCTAACTTGGAGCTTGTTTAAAGGGTGCAAAGCGTAGCTGTTTCTCTCTCTCTCTCTCTTTGAATGGGAAAAGAAAGCTTTTAATTTCGAATCAAAGAGAATTAAATGAATAATTTTTGACGCATTCAGTGCTGTATTGTGCTTTTAAATGAAATTGTATCAACTAATGAGTTCTTTCTTATAAAAATATTCTATTTTTTATAATTTCATAGATTTCAAATTAATCATAATGATCTAATTAAAACTGCTTAAACCTTTTTATATATTTATTTCAAATTAACATAACTCGTCTCCGTATAGGACATACTCGCTTTACTCACCGCCATCTTCTCTTTGGCGAGAGACCACCAGTCTGTCCTCGATGTAGTGTTGATTTTAGCATTGTTCATATTTTGGTTGAATGTAGTTCATTTAATAATCATCGTCATTTTTATTTTATTTCGTTGTCTGTAAATATGCGCGACTTGGTGGGCGAAAAACACCATCCAAATATTTTTAACTTTTTAAAATCCATTTGTTTTTATACTCGGATTTAACACATTTCACTTTTCCATTGTTTGTAAATGTTTTTTTTTTGTTTTTACTTTGTGTATCGTGATATTTAAGGAGTTTTTTATCTTTGTACAATTGTATTGTATATTTTATAAAACATGTATCGTTTGGTTTTAAATTTTACCATTTGATTGGCGCAACATAGCCAAATATGGCTCTTGCGCCAATAAAAAACAACCAACCAACCAACCATCAAATTAACATAATTTTGACAAGCAGTAGAATAATGTGGTAAAAACATTAGATTTGAAGGAAAAAAATGCTTCACTAAATTGTAAGGCAAAATTGCTCTTTTTTAGAATTTTACGTATTCTTACTCATAAGAATGCCTCTTTTAATATATAGTCTAGAGCTCATTAAATGTCATCCAAATATTACTATATCATCATTGTGGAGAGGTAATTTGCAGAAAAATTGACGAATATAGTATCGACCTCGTAATTTAACCTTGATTGAAAATTTCAAAGTCAGTGTCTGAAACCCCTCCTGTTGCTTCAAAAAGAGTTCTTAAAAAAGTGAACTGAACTATAGCTAAACAAATGATTTGTGGTAAACAAAAAATTAAGCAAATTTGTAAATGTTCTGGATTAACATACATTCAATTAGAAACTGAAATTAAAACCAAAATTTTTTAAATTTAAAAAAATAGACATTCAGATATTAGTTTTGACTATTTTATACTTTTAATATGTAAATTTTAATTCATTATATATATTATAAAATCCGGGGGTTGATATAGCCTGGTTTGTAGGGTGTTGGATTCGCATCCATTGGGTTGTAAGCTCGAACCGTGCCCCCCTGAAGACCCTCCGTATATGTGGGGACTGGCGCACGTATAAATCTATCGTGGTCACAAAGTCCACCACGTCGAAAGTAATATCACTGGGGGTACTGGTTCAGAGATGATAGTTCTCTGAATCAGGTCTAAATTATAATCTGTGAATGAAATGCAGGAATGAAGTACGCCTCGTAAAAAGGGTTGCGACGCGTGAATACCCCTCAGGGGCTCACCTTCTTTAGGTGAGTACGGGTGTCCCAATCCCGAGGTACCCAGGGATCTTTACTCCCTTTAGGTTTACGCTTTTCTGCACCTTCTGCTGTTTCCTTTTTTTTTCTTTCCCTCGAGGGTAGGCGAGGGAGCTCTCCATGAGAAGCTGTTGCCGATCTGTTTGCTTCCTGCTTCTCATGGACAGCAAATGCCCCCACGTGTTGGCCGTGCGTGGCGACCCATTAGACGGGTGGTGCACTGTGGTCCCCGGTGTATCAATCGGCTGGTACCTAGTCACCTGAGTGGCTGGGCTGCTAGGGATCAAGCGAAGGGGTTACTCCTTGGGCTTGGCGTTAAGGGTGGTCACTGTCCCCGGGGGTAACTCCCAGCGTATAGGTACCGATTAGCACTAGGGTAAGTGCCGAGGTTGGAGATGTCCAGAGCCGGTGGCTGCCTTCCCTTGTTGGGCTCCGTGGTGGGCGGTGCCGTCGGACCTGAATCTTTTTTAATATCGTATGGGCTCCTCCAAACGTGGTCCCTTCAGTGGGCGTCATAAAGTGCATATCGATCCTAATTCTGAACAAATTTTTGATAGATTTTTCATAGTAAAGCGAGTATCGGATACAAATGAAACTTTTCAGACAGTGTCTCCATTTTTAGTTCAAAAGGCAATCACAGCTACTGTTGGTGAAGTGAATTCAATAAAAAAGATGAAGTCTGGTGACTTGTTGGTAGAAGTCAACACTCGAAAACAAGCCCAGAATATACAAAAGCTGAAAGCGTTAACGACAATTCGAGTTAGCGTCAGTCCTCACCATTCACTGAATACATCCAAAGGTTTAATTACCTGTGGTGAAATTTTCAATCTTCCTGTCGATTTAATCGCAGAGGAAATGAGACCTCAGGGAGTAATAAATGTAAAACGCATTACCATCAAGAGGGATGGTGAGATAATTGAAACAAAGCACCACATTCTGACATTAAAATTGCCTAAATTGCCTGAACATGTCTATGCCGGCTATATCAAGTTGCCTGTTAAACCCTACATCCCGAATCCACTCAGATGTTTCAAGTGCCAACGCTTTGGCCACTCAAGATTAAATTGCCGTGGAACCGACACTTGTGCACGCTGCGCAGAAAAAGGCCACGATAGCAAGCAATGTGCCGCACCTGAAAAGTGTGTGAACTGCGGTGCTAATCATACGTCTTACTCTAGATCATGCCCGCGTTGGCAGCTGGAAAAACAAATCGGAACAATAAAAATTAAAGAAAACTTAACCTATCCTGAAGCAAGGCGTAGAGTTCAAGCTCAGACTCCTACTCCTGGTATTACTTATGCCTCCGTAGTTAAAAAAACGTTTTGTGCTAATTGTTCATGTGCAAATTGTATTAAACAATCTACAAAAACAAAAGATAATAATAAAACCTCTCATTCAGACACTGAAAACTCTATCAGCAGTAACCCTGATCCTCCCAAGGAAACTAGAGATAAACCTAAACGAAAATCCAAAACATCGTCGCTCACATTAAGATTAGCTAAACGAGGTCTTTCTCAAAAAGATCTCCCATCGAAGCTAAAAGCAACAAAGTCAAAAAATTCTGTCGCTCTGGGGCTGACGACGCAGGGTATTGTCCATAAGGACTTATCGTCCATCTTTGGTGGCATGCCCAATAGCCCCGATATAAAGTTGCATCCTTCTGAGGATGAAAATGATCTCGGGATGAGTTGCGAAGATTTGGCAACTCCAACAAATGCACATTATCTTTCCCCATCAAAACCACTCTCTTAATGGGTACCTTCGTCTCCTGGAATTGTCGCGGCATTCGGCCCAAACTGTTTGATTTAAAGACCATCATTAACAAGTTTCATCCTGTTTGTATTGGTGTCCAAGAAACTTTCTTGAGACCCAATAGGGCCATTAAAATACGTGGTTATAACTGTGTTCGGAAAGATGCAGACACTGGAGCCAACTGTTCTGGGGGTGTCTGTATCTTCACATCCAATCTGTATCCGAGCACACTTCTAAATTTGCAAACTTCTCTTCAGGCTGTGGCTGTACAGGTTCATGTACGATCTTTGGTCACAGTCTGTTCTATATATTTACCACCTAATGATATAATACGTCAACAAGATCTTGACAACTTAGTGGACCAGCTTCCTTCGCCTTTTATTCTGCTAGGAGATTTCAACGGCCACAGTATGCTGTGGGGTTCGGATAACACAAATTCTCGTGGGCGGCAGATTGAGCAGTTTATTTCTAACAACTGTCTCTGCTTGCTCAATAATGAAGAGAAGACTTATTTCCATGGACCCACACGTACCTTCCATACTCTTGATCTAGCCATTTGCTCTCCTGAACTCTTGCCATTGATGAACATTTCTGTAGAAAAATATTTATACAATAGTGACCATTTCCCAGTTGTCGTCTCATATGCTGATGGAGGTAATGCGACTGCATGCCCTCAACGTTACCTTTTCCAACGAGCAGACTGGGCTGCATTTATGCAATTGGCAGATATCCCTCAGGCTATGGTCAGTACATCAGACGTATCGGAAGCAATACAACATGTTATTGATATAATAATAAATGCCGCAAATACCACTATTCCAAAAAGTTCCCCACGTCTAAAAAAATTTCGCAGACCGTGGTGGAATGAAGCTTGCCGTGATAGTCATAAACAGCAGAAAAAATTATGGAACATCTTTCGAAGGTACCCAACAACTGAGAACCTTATCGCTTTTAAAAGAGCCAGAGCGCTAGCTCGCCGCATTCGCCGGTATAGCCAGAGAGAATCCTGGATATCCTTTCTTTCTTCTATTACTCCCAACACCTCTAGTAAAACTTTGTGGAAGAAGATAAAGGCTGCTAATGGGATTTACACTGAAACATCCATTCCTATTTTAAATGAAGGAAATATTGTGTATTCTGCCCCATTAGATGTGGCCAATGTTCTCGGTCAAGCGTTTGCACAAGTATCCGCAATCGATTCCTACAATCCTGCTTTTTTGGCTGTTAAGAAGCGCGCGGAACGGTTGCCTTTAAGTTTTAATGACCGAAATACATTCCCTTATAACTGAGAGTTTCAGATGTATGAATTGGAAATGGCATTATCTGAAACCCATGATACCAGCCCTGGACCAGACGGAATCACGTATAACATGCTCCGCCATTTGAATACAACTTCCCTTTCCAATCTGTTACTGCTTTTTAACAGAATATGGACTGAGCAAACGTATCCTAGACAATGGCGTGAAGCTGTTGTGATTCCAGTATTAAAACCCGGCAAAGATTCTTCCAACCCTCTGAATTACAGGCCGATTGCTTTAACAAACTGTCTTTGTAAGATCTTTGAGCGCATTGTCAATGCTCGCCTTATGTACGTATTGGAGAAACAAGGATACATCCCCCCGTTGCAGAGTGGTTTCCGCAGAGGTAGATCTACTATCGATAACCTCGTTTTATTGGAAACCCAGATACGCAACACATTTGTTAGAAGGAACCACCTTGTCTCCATTTTCTTTGACATCGAGAAGGCCTATGACCGTGCATGGCGCTATGGTATACTATCAACACTTTTTAAATTTGGTTTTAGAGGAAATTTACCCATATTTATACAAAACTTTTTATCACATCGTACTTTTCGTGTTCGTGTCGGTAATTTTTACTCAAATCATTTAATACAAGATGAGGGTGTCCCTCAAGGAAGTGTCCTCAGTGTCACTCTTTTTATCGTTCATATGAGCCAAATCTTGAATCATTTGCCATCATCAGTTCATGGAAGCCTCTATGTTGATGACCTGCAGATCTCCTGCCAGGGTAGCAACATGAGTGTCATTGAACGACAGTTGCAAAATGCTGTTAATAAGGTGGTAGATTGGTGCCATAATAACGGGCATAACATTTCTCCTGAGAAGAGTAGATGCGTGCACTTTTGCCGGAAGAAAAACATGCATTTGGATCCTATTATCCAAATACACAATACGCCTATTCCAGTAGTAGATGAAATACGGTTTTTGGGTGTGGTCTTTGATCGCAAACTAACATTCCTTCCGCATGTTCTTAACCTGCGAAAGAAGTGCGAGAGGGCCTTGAATATTTTGAAGGTGCTCTCTAGAACATCTTGGGGTGCCGATCGAACCTCCCTTCTCCGTATTTATCAAGCGGTCATTCTTTCACGTATGGATTATGGTTGTATGGTGTATGGTTCTGCCCGTGCTTCCGTTTTACAAAGACTAGATACTGTGCACCACTCTGCTTTACGAATCTGTTCAGGTGCATTTCGTACTTCTCCAGTTGAGAGTTTGTATGTTATTTGCCACCAACTCCCCCTTAACTTAAGGCGTAATAAATTGTCCGCTTTGTATTACTTCCGAATTTTGTCTGTGCCAGAGCATCCTGTGCGTCAAATCACATTGCCAGTCGGTTTTCGACGGTTGTATGATGCTCGTCCATTTCATATCCTTCCATTTAATGAAAGAATCAAAAATCTGCTACATGACTCGGACCTTGATAATATTGCTGTTAAATCACCCGAATTATTTTGCTTCCCACCTTGGGATAAACAACAATTTTCCTTTTTGAATCCCTTCTCCGGATTCGATAAATCTTCAACTTCACCGACTGTCTTGCAACAGCTGTTTCTACACCATCGCTATCGGTATTCTTCTTTTGCCCAATTTTCACGGATGGCTCGAAATCAGACAACCATGTTGGTTGTGGAATTATACTTCCATCTGATACATTGAGCCACCGTCTTCACAATTTCTGTTCAGTATTTACTGCCGAATTGGTGGCAATTCTGTCTGCCGTCCAAAAAATTTCACTATCTACTCAGCGACAATTTGCCATTTACACCGATAGCATGAGTTCTCTGGAAACACTTTCACAGTACCATAATCGGATGCATCCTATAGCAATTAAAATTTTATTAACTTTGCGCGCCCTACAAAATGATGGGTTTCAGATAATTTTTTGTTGGGTGCCGAGTCATGTTGGTCTCTTTGGAAATGAAATGGCAGATTCAGCGGCAAAATCAGCAACAGACTTTTTGTCTCTGAGGCTTCCTTATTGTGATATTAAGAAGTCCTTGACAAAATACTTTTTTTCTACTTGGCAATTAGAGTGGAATCAGCGTATCGAAAATAAACTGCATTCCATCAAGCCTATTATTGGATTGTGGTCTGTTCTCCCTATACGTGAAGTTGACGTCAAATTGACTCGCCTCCGTATAGGACATACTCGCTTCACACACAAACATCTACTGTTTGGTGAAGCTGCACCGAAGTGCCCCAAATGTCGTGTGGATTTTACTGTTAAACATCTTTTAATTGAGTGCCCTGATTTTAACTCCCATCGTATTCGTTTTTTTCATTCAACTTCATTGACTCTTAAGGACTTAGTGGGTGAAAAACACCACCCAAATATTTTTAAATTTTTAAAAGCTATTACATTTTATACTTATATTTAGTGTAACTGATACCTGTTTTTTCAGTCATCGTTCCCATCATGATCCACACTGATATGATTACTTATTCTGTGGTTTTTTATTGAGGATTTTTTAAATTCTGAGATTTTATTGATGCATTGTCACACTTCATAAGTTTCAAATTCTGAGTTTTTAGTACATAATATTTATTATCTGAACTTGTATTTTACCCCTGATTTTATATTTTACCATTTGCATGGCGCAGCTTAGCCAAGTGTGGCTCTTGTGCCAAAAAACCTCACAAATCAATCAAATCAATCAAGCGACGCGTGAATAGCTAAGACTACTCTTGGTTCCAGATGGCGCTGCTGTAAAACAAGGAACACTCTCTCGGCTTAAAATCGCTGGCTTCGTCAACGTCCTTGTCTATCACAAATGCCATTAGAAACAACAATAGCATAAAATCCTTAAATGAACTTTTCAAAAATTCAATCTATTTGAATAGAATCAAAATTTCATGAATTTAATACATTATCTGATAATTAGGATCTGAGTTTCTTAAAATAGTATATTTCCTTCAAAAACTAAAATTTTCCAGAATTTTAAATTTCAACAGCATTCGAAATGCAGAAAAAAAAATAAATTTGAAAATTTCCATCCTTACTAAATTGAAAATATCATATTATAAAACTCTCTAAATATATTTTGAAGTTGTATATTTGTTTGACAGTTTTAACACTTATGGTTCTTAATGATTTTTTAGTTTGGTGTTTTACATAGAAAATTTCAGCAACTATTATATAAAGCAGGGTCAGGGATGGGCATTAAGTCAATCGCGATCGACCGGTGGATCACCAAGACATTTTGGATTGACCGCCTTTACCATGACTTAAGACGAGCATACTAAAAGAGACATATTTATGGAACATTGTATCCTCTTTATATCTGGAGGAAAACGAAGTTTGTCTCCTTTAAAAAGGCATGATTTTAAAAGCATGTTGTTCAGAACCTAAGAATAACTTAACTTTTCGAAAGAATAACTTAACTTTTCGAATCTAATGGTCGTATCTCATAGTTAAAAAAAAGTTGCATATCATTTAACATCGCTTTTTGGCACTATCTATATGTGAATCTACAAATTCAACCATGAATATAATTAAGAAAACATATCTTTCCCATCTCACAGATGACCACTTAGAATCCAGAGCAATATTAGCTGTTAGTAAATATATACCGAGATATTGGTGAACAGTATACAGCCGAAGTTTTTTACAAACTATAACTGCAAGAACCAACTTTAGAAGAACTTGATTTATTTTTTAATGTATTTTGAATTCTTTGATATTAAATGCATATCATATTTGTGGTTATTTTTATTATGTTTGTATCTTGCTATTATTATTATGTTTGTACTTACGTAGGTAAGTACATATTAAGTATTTATTATTAAGTTATAATAAATATTGTAGACCTTTTGTTTAGCTCACTACACATACATCATTGGGTGGACTACAAAACCTTGAAAAAATTAGAAATAGCCCGTAACCTGAAAAAGTCTGTCCACCCGTGAAATAAAGTATCGACTTCCATTTGCTCTTTAGATTTAAAAGCTATTAATTTATCGGTGCATTATTACTGTCAGAATTTTTCGTCTAGATCTATAATTTTATAATTTTTTGAAAATAGTGAAAACGAAATAAAATGTTTTACTTTTTTTATAAGAGAGATTTACTCCTAAATACATAAATCCGTAAGTTTTTTTTTTCTTCGTTTCAATTTGAAATAAAGTAAAAAAATGTATATTTGTTAGAAAAGAAATTATTTAATGTTGCATTTGTCCTAAAATTTAATATACTTTTGTTATTTTAATGTTTCAAAAAAATTAAAAATTATATATATATATAATCCAAAATATAACTATTATGGAATTCCAAATTAAAACCTATTTCCGAAACAATCTAAGATTAAAATTATTTTTGAATCAAACTAAAAAAGCACTATTGTATTTAGAGAGCGGTGATGCAGTTGCTACTAAAACACAGATGAACTTAACCTAATATTATTATTAGTTAATATTATTATATTATTGTATTTTTCTCTTAAAAGTGGAGATTGCATTCTTTTGTGATTTATTGTGTTATTTTCGTATAAAATAGTGTATCTCTTAATTTCAGGGGATTTTCCGGTCACGAGAGGTCAGTATTGTTACCCCTTACAGAAAAATCCCTTGTTTTGAATCCTTGCCTGAGGGTGTGTGTGTGTGTAATGATATTTTAAAATGTAATGTAACTTAATTAATTTTCAAAATCTTGTCTTAAAATAGCCCATTTCATCTTCATTCTAAAACATTCCCTTATTTCCTGATTCCATTCCCCTTTTCCTATTTAATTAATGCAACAAAGCTCTGTGAGAATGCTCTAGTTAGCGGTTCCCACACTCCGAGTGAAGGTATAAAATACTGTCTTATAAGGTATAAAATACTGGCTAAGCACATTCTTTTAAAAGATCCCTATGAGTCCATTATTTGTGATTAACACGTGTTAGAAATCCCTATTAAATTGTCACAGTATTTATATACACAGGAATAAAATTTTCATGAGTTTTTCCTCATTTCGTATTGTGTCTTTCTACGTTGTGCTCATCTCTTCTGCTAGTGCAAGAAATCATGCCTCCTGGGACGGAAATAAAACGAAGTTATAAAATCGGAAGTCTCTTCATTGTCTTCGAAACTGCCTTTTGCTTCAAAAATTATATGCTTACACTCAAGCACACACACACACACACACACACACACACACACACACACAGGTGACCATCCCAGGGTTTCAAAAACACTATCGAATGAACGGTTTGAGTTTAGTCAGATCAGTTAATTTTGAAGAAATCAGAAGATGATCAAATTTTATTCAGACCAGTTTCAGTTTGTTTTTTCAACACATGTGGTGTCGCGCATTATTGACCTTGAAGTAACGTAGTAGTAGCTCATGATTTTTACGGATGAGGCATCATGTAAGCGGTACTATGAAACAACACAATTGTAGAATTTGGAGTTCACAGCTGCCTCATGAGTTCCCTGAACATCAACGTGACTCACTGAAAGGGAATGTTTGGTGCGGTCTCATGTATAGCCAAGTTACAGGTAATCATTTTTGTAAAAAAAAGTCCATAAATGGTGATGTCTACTCTGAAATGTTAGAGTAGTATGTTTTCCATTAGTTGGTTGAGACTGAGGCAGAGAATTGTCCTGTCTACTTTCAGCAAGATGGAGCACCACCTTACCTCAGTTTGTTGGTACAGAAAGCATTGAATACTCGATTCGGCAACAACTGAATTGGAAGGCAGGAGCAATTTCTTGGCCTCCAAGAAGCCCGTATCTGACTTCATTGAATTTTTCTTCTGGGTAAGTGCCGAGAATCTTGCTTACGCTGAGAAAATTCAGGATGTAAATCATTTTAGGCAAAGAATAATCACTTCAGACTTGCTGGCCAGGATATGGGAAGAGGTTGAATATCGTTTGGATGTGTGTCGTATCACAAAAGGGTATATTGAATATAAATATAAGTACAAATTTAGAGACCCATTTTTAAAGAAATAGCTTCTGAAACTAATAGAGGACTGAGTGATTGAAGTTATGAAGTAGTTAATTAAATTTCAAAAATTCAAAACTCCTGAAATTTAAGATTTTTTTTCAACGCTTAGTGTGTATATGTATAAGTGTTAAAAGTTTTCTTCTAGCATCAGAGTACTTTTTTAAAAAAAACTCAAAAATTACACTAAAATGCACTAAAAATTAACTTTATTTTAAGGAAACCATTCTTCTTAATTACCTGCTCTGCAATTTCCAAAGAAAAATATTAAATTAACTTTATTCTCTTGCTCAATTTACAAACTGAAGAGTTGTTTGAAGGAGGAAAAGCATTCTTTTCTTTTTTCGTCTTAAATGAGTAAAGAAATCTTCGTCTTCATTTTGAAGTGAAGCAATTTAAAGCTAATCTTCTCTCGCGAGCCGTTCAGCGCCGTAATGAGCTTAAACGAAATTATCGCACCTAATGAGCTATTTCTTATGACGAGAGATTGCTCTGCCTTGGTTGCACACATCCCGAATTAACCCTCATAATCTGATTCAAATCGCTCATCATTTTTTTTTCATTTTAATTTTCAGTAAACTGCATATGTTAATGATGCGTCAGTAGATTATTTTGGAAAGAATATTTTAAATAAGCTACTAATACAAATAATCTTAAGATAGGTGTCAGGAATTTTCTGTAGCTTGTTAACATTCCTTTGAATCTGTACTGCAAATATAAAAATGAAAAAGAAAGTATATACTTTGAATCAAATTAAATGAAAATTTACTTGGCCGCGTCATATATCGGAGAACAAATATTAATTATTTAGCAGATGTTTAATACATATACTCACCTATATTCGAATTCATTCTTCTTTTTTTAATTATCCAACAATTTGGCAAAGAAGCAATTCAGGACAATACATGCTTGCAAATAAAAATGTCTGCGAAATTTTCAGCAATCGCACCTTGGAATACCGAAGAATGTTTTAAATTATACAATTCTATTTTGGAAATCCATTGGGATACATAAATTCATAGAACCAAACGAAGCTCAGTTCAGAACCGAAGCTCTGAATATATATTCTTTTTGAAAGTTTTCAGCAAGAAAAATGGTGGTGTGGTACTGGAGTTTTGAGAGGAGGCGCGTATCATCTATGCCAAATAAACAAGGTTTAGATTTTTACGAACTATAGCAAAATAATGCTTATGTCTTCAAATTTCGATTTAAATATAAATAAACTAAATAAACTAGCAGTAATATTTCAGAATTTTCTTTTCATCGTATGAAAGCTAAATAATAATATGATGTAGAATTGGGTCTAATCAAACTCTATTCCTGAATGACTTTTACTCGCAAACAACACAACCTGAAAAAAAACTTCAATGGCATTAAAATCTAGTTTTTTATATAAATATTTTCGGATTATATGCGGACAGATTCCCTTCATGTTTCACACCCCATCGGTGGAAGATGGCTCGATCCACTGCAATGCACCAATCCCATAAATTGGGCGGAATTTTCTTGACATCGGGTTTCAAATTAGGAATTCTGATATCCCAAAATCGAAACATTTCTATCGGGTCACCAAAGTTCTCAGTTGAACTATGGAGGCGATGTAAAATATTATGCGAGTCCATTCACGTTAGGTTTAATCTTATCTAAAAATATATATAAGCAATTGATTGATACTAAGAATACTACTTGATACTAAGAATAAGAAAAAAATTGTTAATTTTTTTTTTTCGCAAATAAGGTTAATCGTAAATAAAGTCGCTGACGATCACAAGATGTTTTCTCGTATAACACCGTTATCAGAGAGTATGAAAGAAAATTTTAGGGAGACCCTTCCTGCTGATTTAATTTTCTTAGTTGGAAATCCCAATATTCCAAAATATTTTAGGACAGTGTTCTGGATAGTTCCGCCGTGCTACTTAAAGCTATACAAAATATACAAAAGTGAATTAATATACAAAATTGAATTTTTGTTTGTTTGTACCTTATGTGCTGCCGTACCGCTCAACCGATTGCGATGAAACTTGGACAATTTATTGCTTGCAACTGCACGTCGTTTATAGGCATAGTAAAGTCATCATTTCTAATATATAAAATTGAATTTTGTTTGTTTGTACCTTATGTACTACCGTGCTACTCAACCGATTGCGATGAAACTTTGCCAGCTTCTGGCTTGCACTTGCGGAACGTTTATATTTTTAAACTCAGATTTGACAAAAGACAAACAATAAATGACAAACGGCACATGTCATTCGGAGTTAATCGCACACATATCAAACAAAATAAAATTATTTTCAATCAATGTGAGGGAAATGAAATCGCAAATATTTATTGCAAGCAAAAATTATTTTCTTCTTTTCATTAATGAATAGTCATCTGAACAGGATGTTGTCATTCAGCCTGCTCAATTATTTTGTCTCCGGAAACCGCGCATATTATTCAGAGTTTGTCTCCCACACATACAAAGTAGAATGATTATTGTCGATGCCGATCAAGTTAAGTTATGCATAATGGAAATTTTCCAGGGTAAACAATAATTTTTCTATTTGTTCCGTGAATCGACAATCGATATTGCGTTTATACAAGCTTATATCGTGTTGATTGCTTCGACAAAAAATATGTCTCCAGACGTTCGTCAATTAATACATCTACCAGCGCAGCAAGTAGGAATAAGCCAATTGGAGCTTTTCAAACAAACGAGGACCGACAAACGAGCGATAAAGCAGATCGTTCACTAATTGCAAATTCATGTGCTTCTGAATCTCAAGATCAACCTGTGTCAAGAATCGAAAGGCAACGTTTATATGTAACCAGATCAGGCGCATCAGAATCAAAAGACCAATATGCGGTAAGAAACGAGGCAATTATTCTTAATGGAAAGTTGATTGGAGAAGATGTGCTCATTCCACGCAATCCCATTATTCCCCCAGACATGCCTTTTGATTTAAAACGATTGCAGTTCTGCATTCGACTTGCATTCTCGATGACTATCACCAAGATGCAAGACCAATCATTTCAAGTGTGCATATTGAACCTCGAAAACCCATGTTTTTCTCTTGGCCAGTTGTATGCTGCGTACTTACGAATCGGAGAACCAAGAAATTTATTCGTTTTTGCTGAATACGGCAAAACCATAAATATTATCAACTCTAAAGACTTGAATAATAAAGTCGAAAAATAGAATAAACATTATTTGTACTTCTCCTTTATGTATCATTAAATTGCAATGTATTCATTGTAGATAAGAAAATAAATATCATTCTTTCGATTATACCTATTTAAACAAGGCAGTTATTTAAAATTTTAAACAATATTTCCAAAATTATTTCATCTGCGACAGCAAAGTGCCGGATACCAGCTAGTTATAAATAAAATCTCAGAGTATTCTGAACTCAGTATAGTTGAGAATATCTTGTTAATAAACTACTTCAGTCCAAATGAGATTGAGCCATCTATTCTGTCAGTACTATCGTGACATTCTATTGCGTTTTATTCTATCAGATCTATGTGATATTATTTTGAACTCATTTTTTTCCCTATTCATTTATCAAAAGATGGTACTTCTAATGAATAAAAATTTAATCATTGTAATCTATTTATTAATAATTAAATTTTGAACTTATTGAAATGTAGTATACATATTGAACTAGTATGTTCTCAAGAAAGTTTATAGATATTCATTGAGAACATTAAAGTTTTTAAAATTTGACAATTTGTGATATGAAAAAATGATTGAAAAATTAATGTTTCAACGTATAAAAGAATAAAATAAATCAGGTTAAATAATTCTGTGTTAAAAGGATTCAGACAAGACTTTTGAGGAGATTAATTTATTGATAATTCGTTCTTTTATGGAGAATTTATGTTTAGATATAAGAAATGGGATTATCTACATTGATTTTCAATTTTTGTGTAGATCGTTTCATCTCTGTTGCATTATTTCTAAATTTTAAGTAACTCTTAATAAAGCATTTTAGAATGATATATTTTATCAAAGAATTTTCAAACATCTAATAATATTTTTAAAAAATAAAAATGTCTGAGTATTTATGTGTTAGAGTTCTACAAGTAAGACAATATTATCTATAGTTGCCAACCTTGCTACGATAAACATTAGAAGTTGAAAAATAAGCACATCGAGCGATTTTTTTTAGAAAAAAAATCATAGAATTTCAATTATTTAAATACTGAGCAATATTTTAACGTTTTAACACCATGGCTTTCAAAATATTTATTTCAGTATCAATTATTGACATTCAGTATCAAAATATTATTACAAATTTGCTGACGTTAAATTTATATCAGAGGGAAAGGCCATCTCGAAACTTTCTCGTATATTCTTCGATAAATATACTTTTGTATTATTAGCCACGTTCCATTGGTTACCAAAAAACCTATTGACGTGCAATCTTTGTCAATTAATTCCTTGGTTTAAGATTATCACTCAAGTATCAGAATATCGAGTCTGTATTTTGGGTTTAAAGGTAAGTTTAAATATTTTTTCAGAATTTATATTTCAGATATTCTATTAACATATATCTTATAACGTTTTAAAATTATTTTTACTTTTATTAGTTTTAGTTACAAATCTAAACTACTGTCCTAAAAATAGGACGCTGGTCGGATTCGTTAAATTTTCTGATATTTAGTTTATTTCATAGGTGCTAGAGAAATCGCGGAAAAAAGTTTTTAAAACTGCCGAGGAAGCTGTAGAATATCTATTTTCGGAGGAATTAGAGTCCGAAATGATTACTTTGCCACCTAAGTAGATGAATTAACAGATGAAGACGGTTTTGATGACACTGAGACTCGGGTATAAGATGTGGGCATTATGTGGGAACAATGGCTACTGCTATAATTTTAATTTGTATTGCGGCAAGGAAGTTGTCGATGCTGCTTCTACCGTGGTTCTTTCAAAAGAGCCCTTGGGAACTCGAGTTGTAAAAAAGAATTCTTCAGCGAGTTACTGATCCCAAGAGTCATATAGTTTATTTCGATAATTTTTTTAATTCCTATAATTTGTTAGTTGACAAGAAAGAGTGGTTTTCGAGCAACAGGAACAATAAGAAGTGACAAAAAACTGCCTTGTCACCTTGAAATTGATTCTACTTTCAAAAAGACTAGCCGTGCTTCACATGATTTCTACTTTGATGTGAAAAATAAAATTACTGCGGTAGAATGAAATGATAACAAATGCGTTACACTTGCGACACATTTTGACATAATTGAGCCACTAACATCTGTTTCAAGGCGTGTAAAAGGAAACGCTGAAAAAAAAAATTAAATCGAACAGCCATGTCTCATAAACAATTATAACAAAAACATGGGTGGTGTAGATTCTCATGATTGGCTTTTAGAGAAACGTATCATAAAAATCCGTGGAAAAAAAATTATAGTGGACAATTTTTACCCGAATTGTAGACATGGCTGTGGTAAATACCTGCGTTATTTACAACATGGTAAATGCAGAGAAAAAGAGTATCAAAGAAATAAGTAGACATATTGCACTAGCCTATCTAAAAAAAGCAACACAGGACAAAAACAAATCGTTATACAATTTCATCTCGAGTGAAGGAAATAGACAATGTTAGACGTGATGGAGTTTGGCATAAAATTGGTAAAACAGAGACAAAGAAAAACAAAGACGATGTCAAATAAAAAATTGTTCGGGAAACCTCTTACATTTTGAATGAAATGTATTGTAACCCTATGTACAAAATATTTTCCAAATTACCATAAATAGTGTGAATATGTTTAAACTTAATAAAAAATGTCAAATTTATTTGTGTTTCATTTTATTTTGCATTAAATATTAAAGTTCAATTGTTTGGGAACAGAAACGCAATCAAGTGACTAAAAACAAAGAAGTACTAAGTGTTCAAAAAATCCCATATCCGCCCAGCGTCCTATTTATAGGACAGTAATTATCTCGGATCCTAAATGAATGGTGTGGAGTTTAATTGCATATTTTATTTAATTTAAGTGTTTAGAACATAATTTTAAAAGTTTTTAACAAAATTTCAATTTTAAATTAAGTTGGGCGTTAACGAATTAATCATCAATCGAAATTTCGATCTCAGCCATCCTAGGTGATATTCTTTGGGCTAAAGTTTTGGAAATAGTCAATTTAAATGTAAAAATAGAGTCGAAGCTAAAACTTGAAGCAAATGAGATATCCTTTTGGTGAATCTTATCAAAAAACATTTAGAAACAACATAAAAAATAGTAATCCTTTTAAGTTAATAACAATGAGTGACAATATAAGCATGACTATAAATAACAATAAGTAGTAAGTGTCATCATCGGGGCACTGATTATTATTTTTACTTTTGAATATTTCTTCCCTTTCAAATAAAAATAAATTGATTACATTTTTATTTTAACAATCTTTATTAAAACTAATATTACTTAAAACTATAAATATTTCAGTTTTATAAATACGGAATATAATTACATTTTTGAAGTATTTGATTTGTTAAAAAAAACTTCAAACAAATAAAGAGCATAACTTTATTTAATAAAAACATATTTTGATACTGTTATACCATAAGAGACTATTTCTTATTACGTTAAATTTCAAACATACTTTATTATTCAAATAAATATTATTTTAACCATGCATTAATAGCAATACTTTTATAATGTAAGACATCAAAATATATCTTTTCAGCAAAACTGAAATAGATTTCGTTTAATGCTGGATTATATAAATAATTTTTACAGAATTCTGACCTGGAATTTGTATGCATCCTTTTTTATAAATTCTGGTCACTAAACCCTTTTTAATAAGTGTTCAATATCTAGGAAAATTCACTGAATTATTAATTTTATTATATTAAAAAATGGCATGTCATACTTTTTTAAGTTAAGAAAAGACATAATTTGATTTTCCCTTAATACATAAAGCTAATTTGCATGCAGGTAAAACTGCAAGCATTGGAATGAAATAATTTTATTCTGAATTATAGAAATCTCTCAGAAATTCAAAATAAAATAATTTCTTTCCAATGTCTTATCAACCCACAATCTTTAATTAAGACCTTAGTTACAAAAAAGTTAATTAATACGGAAAGTATAACAGACCTGCAAAGTGAAAACGCAAGAACTGATATAAATGAATTTTCATTTCACTAAGCACCACAATACTGAATTTTTCTTCATAAATTTGGAAAATAGAATTAGTTTTTTTTTTATAAAATGCATAATAAGGAATCAGCGAACAAAGTTTAATTTAATAAAAAGTGAATTCACGTAATTCCAATGCTTTTCTTTTTCTATGCATATTTTAGCACCTATTTCTCTTCTTTTCAGATTTAGTTTTTTTCACGAATATCTTCTAATAAGAACTCGTGCTATGAAAGCTAAATAAAAGTGGTGAAATAAATCGAAAAAAACGAATAATTTTTTTCTTTCAATATTAAGAATCTTTAGGACAAAAAATGGAAATGTATTCAGAATGTACAGAATATTACGCATTGTAAACTTTTGTATCTAAAAAAGTATTTTTGAAATTTATTTTTTTAAAAAAAGATAATAAAATAGCATTATTTCCATGACATTCCAATTTTTACAAATATTTGAGAATAGATAAAAATAAAACATTACATCAATTTGAAGAGAATAATTTGAGAAGAATGATTTTTCTACCATTAAACAGCAGCTAATTTACAAATGCCATCTATTAAAAAGTACGAAATTGCATAATTAAGAACTAGATCTAACCTCCATTAGTAAAATAGAAAACAATTACAATACTTGAATTACTGGAGATAGATATCTGTATTTTTGCCATTTCTTTTTGTCTGTGTGCATCAATAAAATCTCTGGATACATGAAAATATTTAATATAAGGAATAAGAATAACAATTAATTTACAGACAAAATATAAAAAAAGAAACATGAAACTGAATGAAAAATAGTTTGAACCAAGAGAAACAGAGTCATAGGTTTGACTAATGAGTTTGATAAGCGATCGCAGCTACAAATCGAAATTTTTGTCGTTACTTTGTTAACATTTCCTTCTGTGTGATTTTCCTCGAATAATACATATTTCCAAATGATTTTTTTACATACGTTAAAATAAATTTATTTTTGTTTGAACTTTTGCCAGTTAGGACATAGAAACTTTTCTTCGAATCTAAAGATGGAAAAAAATTTTGTGACAAGAAATGTCAAAGTTTTCACTCTTTTTCATGACAAATGACTATATTGGTGGTAAGATATTCACATTTAAGCGGCGAGAATATGTCTCTTTTTTACAGAAGTCATTCGCTATCGCTCATTTTACAAAATATGAGCGATAGCCTTTTAAAACTAGATTATGAATTATTTGATCATTAGTAAGCCAAAATTTACACCTTAATTTGAAAAGAAAATTAAATTTTTGTTTCTGTAAATAGTTCCAACATGTATTTCAAAACAATAATTATTATGGTGCTTGCCAGCATGACATTTTTTCATTTCTCTTTCTACATAATAGCAATATGAATACATAACCTAAATTATGAATATATATAACAATAATACATGAAATAAATGCATAATATCAAATATAATTTGTTTGTATATTATAAAATAAAATTAAAGTAACTTGTGAAAATGGAATTTAATAAATGAATTAAGTATTAGAAACTAATATTTTAATCAAATATCTAGGATTTACGTTAGTGTAATATAACTGGGGAAATGTTGATACAAAAATAACAGTAATTCAGAAATTTCCTTAATTTCATGATACATGGCGATTTTTTTATTATTTTGATTTGTGATTTTTGATCATTGTGAATTTTTCATTATATTTTAATAATTATTTTGTGACTTTACAAGTGCTTTTTACATTCTACATTTTGATATTTAATTTCCTATTATAAATATTTTTAAATCTTGTTGTCCTATTTCCTCTATCCGAATAGAATCAAAATGTAATTTAAATTAATTGATTACTGGAAAATTTACTTCTCAAAATATTATATCGGTGCATTTTTATTGAGGGAACGTAGATAAAACGTTGTTTCAAAATTCTATTTTACTGAAAAAAATCCAAAACTTTTTTTAAAAAAATCTCATTTCGATAAACAAGAAATTTTTTTTAACAAAATTTGTGTAAAATATGTAATAATGTCATACAAAAATTACAAATATATTTTTCGAACTTCATTTAAAAGCTTTCTGATTAATAATAAAACCAAGAAATAAGTAAGATTGTTTAACTTTAATAAACTCTAGGTTACTAATTTTACATAGAATTTTGAAATTAAAATGAATACTTCTTTTTTCAATATTCAGTTTAATCTGGAATGAAAAGCTGAAAAATTATGAGTAGAAAATATCAGATCATAAAACTTTGCCTTAAAAATCCTCGATGTCCCTCATTAGGAATTAGAAATCTCTCACCTGACGAATAAATGGATACTTGATTCACCCAGAAATGCACCGCTTGGATTCATTTTCAATAAAACCCATCTTAATTAGGATCTTCTTAATTATGAATGCCATCATAAAACGGCTACATCTCAGAGGCGTGCTCCAGATTTCAATTAGTGCATTCTTCAAGACCATAAAATGATCTTTTGAATCACTAAGCGGAGGTAATGAGCCTCAAATGATTGGAAAACTTTGATGAAATAAAATGGCAACAGTCATTCCGTTTCACTTATTTCGGGCCTCTCTATCGATTTTGAAATGAGTTGAATATCGTATCGGTCCAAAATGGCCAGATAGTTATCTCCTTCAAGACTAATCCTGGAGAGGACTTAAATACGAACAACGATATGTTCAGTAGTAGTGGAGTTTTAAAGTAATTTAGAAAGCAAATAATATTAACATTTTCTTCTTCCTTTAATGACATCTTATCATGATCATCATCTCTATGCACTTCTCTCTTTCTTTCTACTCCTTAAAACTGAGGCTAAATTTTAGCTTTCCGTGGCACCATCCAAGTAATCACGCATGCATGAAAAATTTCGACTTTTGTACCATAAAAATTTTTTGAGCATTTGTAGAACTAACTGAAAAGATATGGCCGTTCATTAGAAAGGCAAAATGCCTTTCGTGTTGAATCAGTGGAATGGGGTAATCAACTGCAAATTCGTAGAAGTGCTTTGTAAACGTATTAATTTGTGCAATAAATTTATGGTGAGTTTTGCTAAGAAAGTTTAGTGGGTTATTGTGAGTTTAGAAAGTTTTTCAAACGTTTTCTCGTAGCATGAACATTTTTGGATGAAAGAGATATGCTGGTAAATGATGTATATGACGATTGACTTTTTTCGTCTTTTACATCTGATATTATTGAGCAAGTGAGTGTTTGTGTCTCAAACGATCACTGAGAGTTAGGAAGTAATCTTTAATCATTTACCAAGAGACTATTCAGTTGATTCAGGGGAATTGAGTGGTGCAAAAACCCTTCTTGATCATTCTGCTTCAAACTTATGGATGGTATAATTAAAATTTGGTTTTATAATCTTGTCGATGCCACGGTCACCTTTTATGGCATGTGGTAAAAAGTAGCCGTAAAAATTTTTGAAATGAAATATTTTTAATTAAATCAAATAGTAAAACACACTCAATTTTAAGAAAGTAAAAAGATGTGGATGATTAATTTTGTGAAGAACGTCTTTTGAAAAGATATCAGAAGATTAAAAGCAACAGATGCACTGTAAAATAAACTGCAAGCAATCATTCAGAATGGGCTGAGATGGCATTGAGGGGTGGGTTGTCCCCCCCTGTCAACAAATGCCTGTTGTCGGTTCATGCGAGTGTGGCCAATTCTTATTCGAGTCAGAGTAGTGTCATGCTTTCTTTTAGATAGGTTGGGCCAACAATTAATAATGTGTTTCATTGCATGAAGCTTATTTATGTTCTTGAGATCCCATTCACTTTGCCATTTTGAGTGGGGGTTCAGTTTAAATATTTTTTTTATATCATTAACAGTTTAAATAGTGGCTGCAGATTTTGAAACTTATCCGTCAGTTCTTTACCAGCTCTCTCGACGTGAGATGGAACACAGCTAAGGTAAATGGAGAATACCTCACATGTAAAACGATCACGCAGTTTCTGAATGCATAAGCGACGATTCGAGCCAACCTATAAAAAAATGTAGAAACAAAAGCCCGTGATATTTTCACATATAATAACCAATGAAGGAATGATATCAAGAAGTGTGCATTAAAGAGGAGCTATTTCAGCAACTGAAAATAAAAACATACTTTTTAAAATCATCTATGCAGTTTTTGAAACCGTTTTTCTCAAATGATGCTAAAATAAAGTGAAAAAATGAGAAACGGAAATAAAAAAAATCACCACAAACCAAAATAATAATAATAATATTTCATCAAAAGTAAAAAAGAAGGAAAAAAAAAATGTTTATTACATTCTTTTGGATAAATGTCCTTATATTGTCACGTAGTTACTTTAGTATAAAACTTAATGACAGACACAAGCTAAACCAATTTATTAACTGAACTCAGAACTGAGAATACAGTAACTGACAAATCTTCTGCTTTTATTCAAGCAGAGAAAGTTCCAGAATACTCTTCTGGAGATAGTAAGAAAAGTCCAGAACACTTGTCTGGTAAACGAAAGAAATGTCCAGTATCTTCTGGAACATGAAATAAAGGAAAACATAAAATCAAGTATTTACATATACTATTAATCGCATTGTCTCTAGCGGGATTCGAACCCAGGTCTCTCGATCACGAGACAAGTGCCATGACCATTCGGCCATGGAGATTCGACTGTCTTTCTTCAATGCTTTCTTCTTTCTTTATTTAATAAGAAAAAATATGATCCAGCATAATTAAAATGTATTCGAGAATATTATATATTAATAATATAATATCAATTAATTATAAGGAAGTAAATATCTTAAAACTTTTGAGTATCTAAATTTGACGCATTCTCCCAGAATTTTGAGCTAAAAGAAGTTAAGTTTATTGCATGATAACGCACTCAGCGGAACTCGCTTGTTGTTTACAGATTTTTTATAATAAAAGAGCGATGTTTGAGTTCTGAATCATCTACTTCACTTATTTGATTTAACATTTTACGGTTTTTTCTTTATTCTCTTAAATTAAAATGAAATTTGAAAAAGTATTATTTTGACAATACAAACAGCTCGAATATGCACTCATTATCAGTTCCTAAAAGCTAACTGAAACTGGCCTTCAAATAATTATCAAATATCTTGAAAAGATTATTTAAGACATTGGGGTTTATTTTTAATTTAAAGAAACCAAAGCAAATAATCTTTTTTTACTTTTTTTATTTTACTTACCCTGCATTAAATATTCCTTTACTTAATCTATAGTATGGTTTGGAAAAAAAAGGAAGCTTAGTAAATTCTGGCAACATTATTGTCAGTTTATTAGCATGATAATATTTATAAACTAGCATATTATCACTAAATTGCCATTAAAAGCGTGATGCGACATGCTTGCCATAAAACACAATACAAAAGATCGCTGGACCTGTAATTTTAAATTGTAAATTATTGTTATTTCTTATATTGTAGATACTCAATAAGAAAGCGTTTATTAAAACTTTGGCTATATTTTTGACTAAAATTCAATAAAAATTATAATATTTTCCAGTAATATTAAAAGAGCATTTGAGTACAAATACATCTTGCATCATTTTAAAATTCAAATAATAACGTTTTAAATTATATCAGCTTCATTTCCGCACATTTTATTCTATGATTTTAATAATCTTTTTTTAAAATATTGCAAACAATATTTTATAACATAATTTTTACTTGGCTTATTAATAAAATTTATATTTAAGTGAATTACTTTCATATTATATGCAGTTATTGTGTGCAGGTCATCGCTGCTATGTAATTAGGAGTAAATTTTAGAAATAAAATAAAGTAAAGCAAACCTAAAGCAATACTCTGTTACGAAGTTTTAGTACATCATTAATTAATAAAAGTTCAATATTCATTAATAATGAATTAAATTGTTTAAATCTACCTCATAATGAATTACCATTTTAACGCAAATATATTTAGCATTATAACTTTACATTTTATGGTTTATCAAAATGTTTATAGTATTTAACAAATACTGCAGATTGATCAGCTAAGATATATACCCTAAACATACAGCAACAACTATTTTTAAACTATTAGAATCAGTAAAGAATAATAATTTTAAAAATTGCTATAAATACTGTAAAGACATAATTTATGTTATTTCGGAAACAAAATTTATTATTTCGGGCTCAAACTAAAAACTAAAAACAGAAAAAAGCGCTATTGTATTTAGAGAGGTACAGGTGCCACTAAAACACAGAGGAATCTAGACAATTAGTAATAAAAACCTAGTTAATAGGAAAAAAAAAGAATCAAAATTAGACCAAATAAAAGACGAATTCGGCCTAAAGACTTTTTCAAGGGTCACCCTTTAGTAATGGATTCAAAATAAGAAATTTTTTCTGTGAGAAATCTAGACTTTTGTGCAACAGATATTTTTTAATAAAACCAAGCGTTCTATTTTATTTATCATCTTTATTGTTATTTATTTATTATTATTATTATTATTGAATGTGAGTATTGCAAACAGAATCGCTCGGTATTTAAATCTTATGTAAACTACAAAATAATTTTCATAATTTATGTGATATCTCAAAGAATAATTCAACAAAAACTTCTCAGATTCAGCATAAAATTCAGTTTTAATTTTGCTTTCAAAAGGATTGAAATGAAATCAATAATAATATTTTGTTCCGGCCTATAAATACATTTCAAAAATTATGAAGTCTAAATTTAATGCAGTAAGGTATTATATTCTGTGAAATATTCTGGACACACCAAATTTTAAATAAATGAATGAATGTTTCTATTTTCCACGATCAACTAAGACTTATTTATGAAGTTTTGAATGTTAAAAATCTAGAAAAACTCAACATTTTCACAATCTTAGGCTAATTAATCTTGAGAGACCTGCGCGCTGATTGGCGTATTTTCTTTGAAACGATCGATGGAAAATCTAAAATTATCCTTTTTTTGTTAATAGTGATATTCAAATTTTCATAAATCAGTCAATTTAAGTGATTGATTTAGTTGATTGGAAATTCTCTTTTTTTTAAAAATATTAGTGTTTCAAGAACATTTTGTTATTCGTGATTTCCACAGCAGAAGCTTTATGTAAAATCAAAAATTCGTTATTTATTGGAGCATTTATTGAATCAAGGTACATAAAATATAATCATTTTGCATTTAGACCATTTTAGCAAATCTGTGTCTTACTAAAGGTTTATAAATTAGCTGTGTGGCCATGATTTGAATGGATATCCTGTTCATATTAAACAAAACTTGCCTTAAAATAAAACTGATTTAATGGATTAATAATATAGAGTGTAAAAGATCATAAAATAATTTTTTGTGAATTTATTTTTTAGAAAAAATATTTCATATTTGTTTCATTTCCTAGAGACACGTGCCGAAAATTATATTTTTGCAGATTTCATTTCCAACAAGATTTACTTTATTTTTAGTTGGAGCTTTAATCAATGTGATTGCAACGCTTTGAAAAAGGCTAATTTTTTCCCATGAATGCGAAACGTGCTCGTGCAGCTGAAATTTTATTTTTATTTTGTATGAAAATAATTGTTGAAAAATATAGTTGAAATATTTATTTAAAAATTCATTAAAAATAGAAATTTAATTTTAAGTTTAAAACATTAGTATCATTTAAAAGATAAATTTTTGATCTTTAACTTCATGTAAAATTCTTTTTTGTTCGGTAATATTTTCGGAAGTTATAGCAGAAACACGCCAAAATTTCGCTTAATTTTTAAATAAATAAAATTCTAATTAAAAATTCGAAAAAATAATCCCCAGGTGCACATTCCTGGTCTCCAAGGTATACACGTGCCAAATTTAGTAGCTGTAAGTTGAATGATCTGGCCTGTAGAGCGCCAACAAAACACACACACAAATACACACATTGAGCTTTATTATAAGTAGTATAGATAGATGGACAAAGGATTAATCCCAAATCATCTCTTTTTTTTAATTAAAATATCAATATTGCTATAGTTTCTGGGAAATTCATTATTAGCTAAATTTTTAATGAGATTATTTGTTGCTTCAATATGGGAAATTTTATT
Organism: Argiope aurantia; assembly: GCA_026543865.1. NCBI lineage: Eukaryota > Metazoa > Arthropoda > Arachnida > Araneae > Araneidae > Argiope > Argiope aurantia. The sequence goes on along the minus strand of JAPMOR010047979.1, from coordinate 10,420 downwards.
ATTACAAACTCTTTTAATCCTGTTAAATTGTGAGAAAATTTAATTTTTGAAAAATCTAGAGCTTAGATTAGAATGATAATTAAAAAGTTTCGTTATTTAAAAGCTGAATTCATCGCCTTTATCGTAAATATGAACTATTGTTTTATCATTAGCTATTTTGATTTTTAAATCCAGAAAGGTAACCTCAACTTGATTTTTATTTGTTTCTGTTAGAATTAAATCTTTTGGATAGCAATTAGTCACAATATTGGTATTATCTAAGTTTATCAAAAGTAAATCATCAATATACATCCAACCGTTTATAAAATTATATTAATTATATTTTTTCTCATAGTAATGCAGGTAAATTATTATCTAAAGCCCTTGTGAAAGCTGTTCCCATTGGAATGCTCTTTACTTGTTTACAAAAATTAATTCTATTAAGAACTTAATTTTCGGTAATATTAAAATTACAAAATTCTAGCCTAATTCTACAGAATTAGAATTTTTAGGAATAACACCTTCATTTAAATATCCGTCATATTTGCAAGTACAGACATTTATTAATTTTTTATAACGCAGATTGGTGTATAAATTTTCGAAATCAAAAGAATTAAGTTTATTAATGTTGCTATCTTTAAGAAAATTCAAAACTTCTTTGTTATTATTAATTATAAAGTTAATAATTATAACTGCCACTGCTACAAGTCACGAATCTGAATTTTAATGTTTTTTTTATGAAATTTAACTGTTGGGAACAAATAAGGATAGTTTAGAAAGAAAGTTTTTTTTTTTGAAAGTTAACATTTTTTTATCTAATTTCTCTTTCCCCGTTTTCTTTAAAATATAAGTTGCATTAGAGTAATATTCATTGAATAGTTAGAGTTATATCCATTAGAATTATATTTATTCATTTATAGTTCTTTATAATAATAATTAAACAGAAATTATATTTGCTGATTTATCTGTTACTGTAATAACAAATTTTGCTTTTAAATTTTATATTTCTTTTTTTAATGTTTTGTTAAAATAAATCCACGTTTTAATTTCCTCTAAAATTCTCACTTTACATTCTCCGAAACCTTCCGCAAGCCATTCCAATGGTATTTTCTAGATAATTTAGCAATAAAAATATCCAAATCTTTTCTAATAGAAATTAAGATTTTACTATGTTTTATTTTTTCTCTTAATCTAAATTTAGTTCCTCTTTCCATTAATTCTCTTAAATAGCTGGATTCAATAACTTTTATTACCTGTAATAATATAACCTTTATCCACATCTGTAAAATCTTTAAATCTATCTTTGTTATAGTTACAATATGTTTTAAATATTTTATCTAAATTTTAGCTATGGTAAGTATAATTACAATTTTTTTTCTTTAAAGTTGATGTATAACTAAACATTACTGAAACAGTTGCTTTATCCGTTAAAGGAAAAAAAAATATTATTGTAGAATTTTAGGTAATTTTCGTTTTTCGAAGTTAATATCCAAGAATTTTATCACACAGAATTTTTTCTTTAGATTATTTTTATTATTAAATAGTAAATGTTTTTTTAATACTAAGCTTACATTTAATTAGATCAAGAATTATACATTTAGTGCACGAATTTTTAAACTTTAAATCCCCGAATTTATGATTTATTAACCATTTGATTTTACTATTTCTAAGACCAAAAATATTTTTACTAATTTTGTGAATGTTTTCACTATTGTGTTCCAGATTACAAGAATTCTGAAATTCCTCAAATATAATTTGAAAATTGCCACCTTTTCCTTTACTACTTTTAAATCTTTTTCTATAGTTTTCTTTTATCTTATAGTTTTCTTTTTCTTTTATCTTATCAATTTTATCTAATTTCTGATGCGCTAGAGCAGTGAAAATTTACAAGGTTATTTGACTCTAATGACAAATTTATTTTTTAATAACTTTAAATCTCTTTGTAATAAGTTAATAAATAAAATATCAAAATAGTGTTTTCATATAAAGTCGACGTATAAAAAGTATAATCATTATGGCATCCTATTAAAGATAAATTATTAGAACTAATAAATATAATTAGTTTAAGCACGTTTTTTCAAATAATTTAAAAATGAAGGGAATGACGTGTTTTTCTATCGAAGTCAAGCAATATATAAAAAGAATTTAATTATCGTGAATAAAATAATGAAGGAATTCCTGGAAATATCTTAAAAACTAAAATATATTAAAAATATGATAAATATTTCGATTAAGTTAGAGTGTTTCGTCAGGATTTCATCCTTTTATGGTTTTGTTTTGATTTCCAGATCTTTAGTATAAATTAGTATTTTTAGTATAATTAGTATAAATTTCACTTATCATTCCAAAGCAAACTTATTCCTTTCTTTAAGGTTTGTATAATGCCAGATCCACGTAAGCAAATATTTTTGTTGACAAAGAATTTGACCGTTTTAAATAATTCCTAATCTCTCTTCTTTTTATATATAGTATGTAATTTTTTAGTTTCTCGAATACGAAGTAGACATAATTTTTTTATAATATAAGTGATAATTGTTATGATTTTAGAATTGTTCAACTTAAACCAAATTCTTCTTTACTGATTTCTGCCAATTGTGATTGGAAAATGAAGACACAAAACGTAATTAGGCTATGTAAAGAAATCTTGACAATTTCTTAAATGAAAACTATCGATGCTTATCAAATTATGGAGCAAAGTATATAACTGTACTTTAGGGCAAATACAAGATTTAAGTTTTTTTCACGTTTATAGATAACTGCATAGAAGAAAATGCTATATTAAGAATGTTGTTTCTATCACGTATGATACAACACTCTTTATATTTGAAACGTTATATAGATTCTTACACACTTCTTTTTAATTTATTTATTTTCACTGTATTGTAATTTGTGCTAAATCAAAGCACTTATCAAAGCCCTATTCCAGATGTTTTCATAAATTAGTCAATAGTTCATTAATAAAAATTAATTAGATTTTTGTTTCCATACTAAGAAATTCAGGAGAAAATGATTTTTCTAATTATTTCAAAATCTTATAATAAATAGGATATTTAATTAACGATTTATAAAATAAAAAAATGGGAAAAAATTAAGAAAAAACATAATTTCTAATATTCTAGTGGAAGTAAAATTAAAATTTTTATGAAATTTATTTATTATCGCAACAGTTAAGTGGACTTTTTCCACTCATGCTAATGGCATGCACATTGGCATGGTGCGTAGCTAATTTATGAGCTAGAAATTCCTACTTGTGTGAAGAAATGTAAATTTTGAATTTTAAATTTGTGAATTAACACGGACATAATAATATAAATAGATGACAAACTTATGATGGAAAATAATGACGCCTAATTTCTTTGAATAATTTTTAAATCAATAAGAGAAAATGTGACTCTATATTCCTGTAAATATCAAGCTGAATATGCAATTTTCATTGAAATTTCATGTTTCAAATTAATTTTGCATATAATTATAATATATAATTTGTTGGTTGTTTGAATCTTGTAATAAAAATAATTTCCTTCCGTTCATGCAAAATTTCATGAAAATTTCTACAAAGTGCTTAAAAATTAGCCCTTTAGAAAAGCAGTAAAATCCTAAAACGATTAGTGATTACTGTTAGAAAAATCTGCAAGATTGTTTAACAGTTATCACTAACATGATTGCATTGTCGCAATTTGGCTTGGTCTCTAGCATATCTGTGGTAGTTTACGATGAATTATACTACCCTTTTCTAAAGAATTTAATTCGAGCTGAGTAACCCTCATTGTTAACGTGAAAGATGCTTGCAACGGATTTGACAAACTTCCTCTTCATGAGGTCTAGAATTTCGGAGATAGGTATAGGTATAGAGGGGCCATAAGAAAATTACTAGACTAGTCTTCAATTACTTCAATGGCAGGTCCTAAGCTGAATTTTTAATCCTGAACATGTATGTCAAGATTGTTCGTCTCATTAGTCAAATGATCTAACCAGAATATCATTTACTAGCACTAATTTTGATATTTGTAGATACTTTACTACTCTAGAATTTATTTTACTCATATACATTCATTATATTAAAAATAAAAATTAAATGAAATCTGCGGTCGAAAGTTTCAAGTTATCATGAGAACATTATTATTTTTAAGTCATTATTTGTCTTAATTAATTTAAGTCCTTAACGAGTTTAAACGAGTTTGAAACAATCGAGAGACTTCTATGTCGATCTCTATCCGTCTCTCCGTTTCTCTCTCTTT
>JAPMOR010047975.1:47464-57832 GCA_026543865.1 Argiope aurantia | reverse complement strand
AAAAAAATACAATGTAATTGCCCAACGTAAAAAAATACAATGTACAATGTAAAATAAAAAAATACAATGTAATGTATAATTTTCATAATGTAAAAATACTTAAATTTATTTACTATACAGTTTAAAGAAGCAAGTTAAATATGCGATAAATATTTGACAAAAGTTCAAATAGATATTTATTGCTATTTTTCTAAATATCTTAAATGAACAACCAAACACATCCGAAAACAAAGATCACAACATTTAATTTAGATTTATAGATCCAAAAACTAAAATGGAACAAATAAAAGGATATTGACAAAAACGAAAGGACTTAGAAATACCGCCAATATAACCAATTCTTTCTATCTTACTATCTACCTACCTACTCTGGTGCCTACTTTTCTCCCTACCTCATCCTCCATGAGTATTTCAATCATAACAAAACATAACCACCTTTTCTCTGCCCTAAAATAATTCAGCATTCATAGATATGGCAACAAAAGGCCTATAAAAAGCAAGTAAATGATATTATATTATAGGACTCTGTTTTATACCAGATTATATCAAAGGGGAAATCGAATACTCTTGGGAATTCTAGAGACAAAATAATTGCCAGAAGAATAAGAAATTCACTCCCACAAGTTACTAAGTGTGGAAAATAATTTCCGTTTTTGCTTATGATTTCATCCAAGAGGCCGAAGACGCGTTTCTTTAGATTTATTAACCTGACATTTAGGATCAAAATCATTTTTTTCTAAATGTATTGCTTAAGAATAAACTCGAGACAATTGCTTTACTCTTTTATAACTCGGAATTCCACTTAAAATCCTTTGTTAACTTTACAGAGTGATAGATTTGACAGCTGACTTCACTCCCAAATCAGAGCCAGTCGACGATTAACATTCAAAGCAAAATGATTTCCATTTTATGATAAATTTATTAAATTATTGTTGTAAATTTAAGCATTGCTTCTCTGCGCAATAACTCATTTGATAAGAAAGATAGTTTTGCTAATATAATAAGGGTTGCTGACTGGATGACAAGTCAATAACTTTCAGCATCGGTTCCAAAAAATAAAGGGTTCCGAATATTCAAGAGTCTTGGCGTTAGCTGCATTAGAACTCGAGTTCTTATGTCTGTCTAGAACATTCGACGCCCGTTCATGGAGGCAATAAAACTAGAGAGTTGAAATCGAGTGACAGAAAGTCGAGATATTAAAGTAAGTAATTAAACGAAGCCTTTCTTAGAAGCATTGATCTCCAGCAATTTGTTTCTGAGTGCTTTATGCTGTTGCTATTTTTTAATAAAGATGTTTTGCTTATATGATACTATTTACTGCAAGTGCTGATCTTTCTTATGTTTCGAATGTGTTTTGCTGTTGTGTATTCAAATAAAATGAAATATCGCTATCCCTTACTAAACTTATCTTATTTCCTTAGTATACGCCCACTAGACAGATTTCCTGTTAAAACATGATAGATATTCAATAGTTCAATGCAAAGAAATATTTAAAATAATTCAATAGATAGACATAACCTTAACCATTTCTCTTACCAGCCGGAAGGCACATGTAAAAATCTGAATGTCTGGACCGTCGCGATAGCTGCACTGGCGAAAATTATCATTGAGTCCTAAGGGCCATCACCGGTCACGATCCAACCATTCTCGTGAGAAGAACGTTCCGTTATTACAAGGAAGTAGCATTTTTGTACCCACCCGTGTAGTGAGAACCAAACAATTGATAAACATAATGAAATTTTTTCCCCAGAATTGGTTTATTATTTCAAATATGGAAAAAAATAAACAAGCAAAAAAAAAAAAAAAAAAAAAAAAAAAAACCGATAAAATTTTAAAAAAAAAAATTGTTTTTTTTAGGAACATAGGACATGATCCTGTATTCCCCTGCACATTACATCTTCTTTTCTATCCTACTTCAATATTCTCCGGGTCTAGTACTACTACTTTTATTATACAATACAAAATTGATCTTGAAACGCTGATGTTTCTGCAAGCATTAGGTCCCCTAAAGGACTTTTGAAAAACGTGGCTAGAGACGGTTGCGCGCTGCTCACAAGTCACTCAGTAGGGGTTTGAAACCCTCCTGGGAAATCCTTTCTAAGAAGAAATATTGCGAAAGGAATGGGAAATGGCAGCGAAAGCACTCCCTGAAGATGGGAAGAGTTCAGCACGAGCTGATGATTTCACACAAAGACAGAAGTCGGGATAAAATGGCTTAGGAAATGAGTCTTTTTTTTCGTCGATTCCACTTCTTTTTAGTTCCTAGTTTACGAAGAGATAGTGTTACAATCGTCAAAAAATTTAAACTTAACATTTTGACGGATCTCCAGACTTCCTTTAATCGAAAAAAAAAAAAAAAAAAAAAAAAAAAAAAAAACAACCTTTTTTTTGGAATTATTTTTTTTTTTTTTTTTTGTAAATATTATAACTCTGAAGCGTTTATGTATCAGACTCATGAAATTTTATAAAATTTTCATAAAATTTCTATATTTCTACCAAATTTTGATCGGAATATATTTTCAGGAAGTCTGTCTGGCTGTCCGAGAGTAAAAGAACATGATAACAAAACTTATCTAACTGCCTATCTTAAATTATTATTGCATAAATTCGTGAATACCTAGTATGGTTTCGGCGAACAATAGTTACGAAATATATTTTTTAGCGCCAATCTAGCATTTTAATTGAATCTGTCTTGAGAATGCTTTTTCCCGACTATTTGAGACTAAAATTTGACTCTAACGCAATTTAAATATATTCATGAGAAAATATAGATAGAAAGATGGTTAATTTCGTTCAAAATTTGATAAAAATTGACAGTTTAGATTCTAAATCTATGTGCCAAGTTCTATATTCCTAATTCTGTACATTTTATCGTTGTACTTGAATAGCCAGAGAGATCGATTTCCTTAATTTAATTTAATTTAAATTAGATAGACATCAACAAATTTGGTCTGAAATCCGTATACCAATTTCTTTCTTCTAGCTCAAAGTATTTTGAGATATCGCATTTATAAACATACAACATACATAATGCTGCAAATATATTTTTCCAAATTCAAAAAGGTGTGGAGAATATGGAGATTCTTTGAAACCTCTAGTTCGAATTATTCGGAACAAAACTTTCTTTGTACTTCGTATTCGATAAAATAAAATAAAATAAAGTTTGCAAATTTCCATATATTTTAAATTAAAATTTGATCGAAATTTTAACGTTTCTGATCAATAACTTTAAAACATATTATTGATCAAAAAACTTATTTTATAAGCACTAAAAAAAGTCAATCAATGTATTTTCTTGAATGCACTGTTTAAGTAGTTCAGAAATTCAATAAATTTGATATAATCCATTAGAATTAGAACAACGCTATGCCCTATATGTTCTACAAAATCATTACTGGATTAAATATTATGTCATCCAAAAACCACACAGTGTTTTTAAACAATTCTAGAACAATCCGAATAATGTCATTACTGATGTAATAGCAGTTGACAGGTAAACCAGGTTTTCAACAATTGACTGCGCTACTAATAGTTATTTAAATTCTCCTTCCTCTATGAAGAAGAATATCCAATAAGGTGCCATTTTCAACAAATGCTCTTCGAATAGTATTCCATTTTATTTTAGCGTTTTCTAAAACCATTTCGCAAGTCATGAACTTATTTGATAACTAATTTTATAAGCTAAGATATGGCAAGAAAATATGTGAATTTTCCGTTAACTGCTTAGTATAATTCTAAAGAAGAGCTTAAAGCGTATCTGACTAGGTATAAAACAAATGAATTTGGTTGAAAATTCGCATTACAGTTTGAAAAAATAAGTATGTTTTTGTTTCCATTGATATCTTTATTTTATATCTATGTCAATTAAAAGGCAAGTGATAGGAAATTATAGACATTGTAAAAGATGCTTATTTATAAGCATTTAAAAACTTTGAATGCATTTTCTGAAGAATGAGTTTTTTCATTACTCTACTGTACGAGTATCGACATATCTCAAAAAATAATCAAGAAATCTTAATGAAATTTATAATTAGTGCTCGTTATGTTATGCATAATGTACTAAACTATGGATTTAGTGTTAAATGCTCTAGAAGTGGATTTATAATTGTTTAATGTAAATATTGTCGAAAAGAATTCCAAACTTTCACAGATGTCATATATTACACACAAAAATTTTATTCTTGAATAGTATTAGATAATAGATACACACTAAGATAAGTTGCACGTGTAATGTTAGAAAGGAAAATGGAAAAACTGTAACAATTTGTGTTTCTAGAACAATTCTAGTTTTTGTAAATAAAAGCTCATATGCTTTTACTTCGAAATATGCTTTTTCTTTAAAAGCTACTTATGTATTTAAATAATTTCACTTTTTTTCATCATTTTATCCTTATATTATAATAGTAATATATATTTAATATTAGTTAATCTATATTTATTTATATAATTAGTTAGTATATATTTATATTATTTATTAATAAAAGAAACATCGTATAAACATTAACATATTTGTTTTGTTTTTAAAAAGAATTCTTTCCAAACCTAGTCGGAGAGCTTAAGAAGTCAGGTATTTCTTAATAATATGATTGGATAAATATCATTAAACAGAAACAGTAAATTAACTTGTTTACTTAAATTTGTGGTAAAGGAATTTTAATTGGCTGAATTTTCAATTTGCTATTTTGTAAAAGAAAATATGTCTGATTCAAGGCGATCATTTTATTTAACTATTTTCAATGGTATTTTTCATATTGTGCTATATTGTAAAAACATTTAAATCCTTATTGCAAATTATGATTGAAGAAGAATGTGAAGTAAAATATTTTTAAATGCTGGATTTAATCATATTTTTTGATGAATATCTATATGAAACTTCTTCGAAACAATTTCATGATGAATTTCTTTTCGTAAAAGTAGAGCATAAAATGCTTCTATTTAAAAAATAAAGATAAAAGAATATTTTTTTTTTGTCTGCATCGATTTATGAATTCCACGTAAAAATATGTCCAGCAAAAGGAATTATGAAAGAAAATTTCCAGACCACTTTGAAGCTTCCTTGAAAAAGAAATTCAAATTGGTATTTCAATATGCCCAGATATGATCATCTAGAAGATAAATATTTTCATTTTTTTCAGAAAGAAGACTCGATGCAGACGATGAAAATTCCATGAAGGCAAAATTTTGCGAGCGAAACATATTTATTTTATCCCGAAGTAACCTTGAATTTTAGGTAGAAAGATACAGCTTAGACTTTCATCTTAAAGTGAATAAATATATTTCGAAGCAATCAAATTGCATGCAACATGTTAATCTTATTCCTTTCTGCTTAAAAATGTAATTTTTGACATTCTTATTATACGTAATTATTAAGCATGGTTAAGGTATCCGACTAAGTTCGGAGGGATTTTTCAAAAAATAATAAATCTTTATATGATGTTTTTTATTAATATTAAGAGTGAAATGATGAATAAAAGTGAAATTATTTAAATACATATTGTTAAAAACCTGCAATTCGGCTTCCCAGCACAGTTTATTCCATCAATAGAAAGAAAGTTTTACAGTCATCTGAATGGACTAGCGCGTCGGAGGTCCCAGAGCTTGGCGACAAACTTGGCGACCATTTGGCGACTTGGTGACAAATTTGGCGACTTTGGCGCCAAAATAGATAATACTCGAAACTTCGAGAATTTTCCCGATCCGTCCAGTAGGAACCGAGATACGCCTCGAACGTTCCTGATTGGTTGAGAGGCTTCTAGCCCCGCCTCCTGAGACCTATAAAAGGGGCTGCGGCTGCCAGAGAGTCAAGTCAGAGTTGGGAGACGACGAAGCCAGTAGTCGGGACGACGGAGAAGTCTGAAGACGGAGCGGAGAAGGCGGAAACTACGGTGAGCAGCGACGGAGTCAAGCTCGTGCTGAACTGAGCTGTGCGCTACTGTCTGCAGTAGATTCTGGTTGTATGCTGCTGTGTGTGTTGTTGTATGCTACACGTCTCGGGTGAAGATAATCGTCTTCTGTGCTGTACATAGTTGTCGCTTTGTGCTGTCCTGTGTGTCTTCGTGTAAATAAACGTCGTTATTTCTTTTTCCATTGCCGTCTGATTATTGAGCGTTCTCCACACCATATAACTTCCACTATCCAAACGAACCCCGGTAAAGAAAATTTCGCAACAATATGTAGCGTTTGAAGAAAAGCAAACTTTGATGAAAATTTTAGCATTTATTTACAAAAACTGGGATTGTTCTAGACATTTTTACAGTTTTTAATTTTACTTTGTAACATTACATGTTCAACATATTTTAAAGTCTAACTAATTATTATCTAAGAATTATATTCAAAAATAAAATGTTTGTGTGCAATATACGAAATTATCTAAGAAATTTTACAATTCTTTTTAAGAATATTTACATTAAACAACCATAAATCCACTTTAAGGCTATTCAACATTAAATCCATACTTCATTATTTTCTGCAAAACATAAGGAGCATTAATTATAAATTTCATTAAGGTATTTTGATAAGGTATTTTGATTTTTGAGATATGACGATACTAGTACAGTAGAATTATTTAAAAACTCGTTTCTCAGAAAATGCATTTAATTGCTTATAAATAAGAATTATTTGAATATCAATAATGGCTATAGCTTGGTTTTTAATTCACATACAGACAAAACAAAGTCTGCAAAAAAAGGGGGGGGGTCATCCAAATGAATATTTTCAACAAAGTCGGATACCTTAAGTAATAGGTTTTTTTTTTAAAAAATGTGGGGGAAAATTTAAATTTTTGGCACTGATTTTGAAACAATATCAATAGATTTTAAAGCCTTTTGTTGGGATTCTTCTTTTTCTGCAATATTTAAATAAGGAGTAGAATGAACACTTTATTATATATCAATGGAGCAATCAAAGCTTTATTGGGATATTAAAACTAATAAAATTAGGATCACAAATTTCAGAAATATTTCCAATTAGATTTGTGAAAGCAGCGGAAACCTACTGATTCTGTTTCGACGCCACAGGGCTCCAAGTTCGAAATACGATCTCGCTAAAATTCCGTTACATTTGTGTTATTGTTAAATCTGATGTCCTCTGATAGAAACTTGGGAAAGGGATAGAAATTAAGGTGCCGTCATCAGCTCTAAGCTCACTACAAAATTACAAGCTCTGTCCGAAAATATCCCTTGTGTTGTTGCAAAAACAGGATGTTATTATAATTAAATAACCAGGTTTCGAGCTTAAAAATTCTTTAATGCATTTATGTTTCTCGGATCGAAAAACCATTAGAGATGCGAGAAGTTGTATTTTTTCTAATACATAAATTTTCAATCAGATTAAAAATATATTTAAACATGGAAATTGTTATATATAATCACTGCAAATGACTTTTTATTTCCTTCATTAAATTTTAAATGAATGAAAAGATTTTGCATTTTGGATAGAAAGTTCTTTGCAGACCGGTAAAAAAAGTATTTTTTCCCTGTATTTTAATAGCTTATTGAATTCACCTGAAAATGTGTTGCTTCTCTAAACTTGAAGGATTTCGTTTATTGCAACCACGAATTTTTATTGCGCAAATTGTTCCAGTGTTATTTTGAAAATCATGCGATGGGTGAATTTTGAATATACTCCAACAACCCAGATGATAGACAACAGCATTTTATTCCATGGATATCCAAAATACGAAGCGCATGCAACTAATATCTTGTCAATATTTATATAAAAAACAACACTTGTACAAAATATCAATACACCTCGACAACAATTCACTATTAAATAAAAGTAATAGCAAAAGCTAATATCATACGCTAAAGCTTCGAACAAAACTGTAGAGGGAGATTAATTTATTAGTGTCAGCGCATCCATTTTATATCATCTTCCAGAAAAAAGTAACTTGAAATTCTCCAAAAGATTTTCCAGATCTCAGTACCTAAAAGACAAAGGCCATAATTCTTACATTCTTTTAGAAATGTTGTGTTTGTCGCCAAGAGGTAGCCAATGCTAGAGGTCATTTGTCTTGGCATCCTTAATGAAACTTTGTAAATTTCTCCTTTCTGCCATAATACTAATGTGGAAGGGAAAACAGTATTGCTTATTTGTAAGTACACAGATCTTTATATCCCCATATCCGCTATGGATTGGACGAGTTTCTTTATTTCCTTTCAGGTATTTTGTTTTTGTTGCCAAATGGTCGTCAAGGTTAGAGGTAATTTGGCTTGGCATTCCTAAAGAATTTCTGTAAAATTCTCCATTCTGCCATAAGAGTGATGTATAAAGGAAAATATTGCTGATTTGTAAAAATACCGATCTTGCCTTCATATCCGTTATAGATTGCTCGAATTTCTTTATTTTGAATATATACATCTTACAAAGCTGTGTTTGAAATAGCAAAAGATGTAAAATGCGCAAATAACTGAATGCCGATCTTTAATCTTATTGCACGTATTTTTTTCTTCGATCAGCACTTTTGCTAGTTGATCAAGAAAAATTTACATATTACTATTTTCATTAATTTTTCCTACAACTTGTTTTTTCTGTGTAAAAGTGAAATATACACTTTTCCTTCTACCATTTTCAGACTAATCCTTTAAATCTAATTTTCCTTTCAGGCTAAAATTTTTTTTTATGTGAATTCTAAACTGGAATGATGTAGTGTACTTGTTGAAAAGAATGAAAATGATGAATGCAAGATCGTTTTATAAAGAACCCGCCGTGTTTCCTTTGGCGACCTTAATTTACTTTACATCTACTTTTTTCAATTGAATTCAGGTCACTGACCGATAATTTCGAAGAATTTTTTTTTCTTTTCAAGTGGGCATTCTTTTCATAACAAGGTTTGAATCTGAATTTTTTTTAAATTCTTTTCTTTCTTTTTTAATGTTCCCTTGCCAATACTCTTGAGTGAATTAAAAAAAACCGACACCTTCCAATAGATTTTTCCCCCCTTCACTTTTTTTGAGTTCCTAAAAATGCGTCTGCAAGCGACATCTAAGACACACATCTAAATTAATGAAAGAGCACTAACACATGCACTCAAGAAAATTAAATTTTTAATTCATTGTTCTCGTTTTTATAAGAAACGCTTTATTTGTTAAAAAAAAAAAAGTAGTAAAAGCATAAAGTTCACTTATCATTGTGATGCATTTAAATATAAATTATGTTGATAACAATTATAATTTAAAATTCTTTTGCTTTTCTTATCGTTGCCTTAAATAAAACAAAAATTAAGTAGCATTTTCATAAAATCCAATGAAGTAGCATATTTAATGTGTTGAATAAAATAATTTAGTCATTTGCGACTCCTAAAGAATAGACATAATATTTAATCATTCCTTTTGGAAATTATTAAACATTATATTAGAAATAAATCTTAAAAATCAGTTATCAACATTATTTTGGGAAGGCTTCGTAATCAAACAATCGCATTTCTTTTTGAAATTCACATTCTTTTCTCACAGAGACATTATTGCATCATCATCAAAAATTGCTGCAAATATATTTTGATGAATGACCATTGACCTTATTTTAGGAATTATGTCGCACTGTCTGTGAACAACGCTTTGAGCTAGATGCATGAAATTTGGATAGATCAATTCTTCCCATCAAATTTGTAGATTTCTATCAAATGTTGAACAAAATCCATTCACAAGAAGTTTGTCTATAAATCTGTTTAATTATAAGTGAATACGATGTAAAGAGTTAGATAATAGAAATATAAAGTGTAATTTTAAAATTTTAGTTGTATATTGGCATCATAGTGTGAATCAAATCCGTCAATGAGTTGATCATCTGTCGGTCTTTATGTAGATTCCCTTATACTTAAACATGATAACTCGAAAATGTAATAATTCAGACAAATGAAATTTGGTATAGGATCTTGAATCTAAAATCGCAATTTTGAGGCATATTTTGGTTTTAGTCGCTTGAAAAAACTGATTAAGAATTGATTATAGAAAAGTAAACTAATGATTATTAGTATTTAGTTTACTTCACTATGCTGCGAAACATAAAACACTCATGTGAGTGACTACGAAAGTAAAAATGTGAGTACTCATGGCGTTTGCAGCCTTTCACATGCTCAATAGTTCTTATGCTTTGGAAGGAATGACTCCTTTATTAAGCAGAATGTGAGAATGTTATAGTTGAAATACTGGGTTGTTTTTATGTATCGTATGAAAATGTTTTAAATATTCCAGTATCCTGAAAAAAATAGATAATTAATAAATTATGTAATTATCGTAATCAAGACGAATTATATACAGCTTTATTCTTTTTGTATGTGCTATAACATGTAAATGATATTTAAGCAAAAAAAATTAGGACCGTTTGAAATTTTTCAATTATCTATCTCTAAATAAAACTGAATAATCTGTC
>JAPMOR010047975.1:2915-23610 GCA_026543865.1 Argiope aurantia | reverse complement strand
CTATCCACTAAAAGTTTTAAATACGGTGTCAATCTGGTCTAAAAGCACAGTGCTAAGAATAGGAATGATATCTGCGCATGTGCGTGAACTAGACTCGTAAAATTACGATTAACTATTGAAATACTTCGAGATTAAATTTTATTTTTGATGCATATGATTTGGAATAATTCATAGTAACTGTAGGAATGATGGAGAAGAATAGTTAAAATAAATTTAAAAAATAAAGTATCTAACACTATTTGGAAAGTTTCGGGAATCGAACAGAAGACCTGCAAATACGGTTTATATGAATAAAACAGGTCTATATTCATATGCGCTTTATATATGAATTATATGAATAAAAGCGCAATGAAATATTATCTCCCAAATTACAAAAAGTAGCCCATTAAACTCCTATTTGGTTGAAATATAATATCGTAATGCTAAGAATAAATAGCCCAATATTGCTCCGCATATTACAAATGGGCGTAGAAAGAACCTAAAAAAACACTCATAAAACATAATAAATGTTTTCAAATTTGCACATGCTACAGGATTTTCTACAATCGTACTTTTTGCTCAAAACAAAAAGCAATTCTTCTTTCGTGAATTTATCTTTAAAAAACATCACGGAAGGTATAAGAGAAAACATTTAAGGAAGATGTAGGTTCTGCATACAGGTCAACACATAGATGGAATTGGAATTTCTTACACCTCCCTCCCACACCCACCCTGCGAGAAAGAAATATTGACAAAGTTCAAGAAAATGACTCCCACAAGATGGAGTCCGCGGAAAATAGTTTCCGCTGGAGTTGATGGTTTTGCGCAAAAGCTGAAGAAAAATACTTCCCGAGTAAGAATTTCAAGGAGATGTGTTTCTTCTGAATTGTGGAATTGACAGATCGAGCCTCGGTAATTCTTCCTTGAATATATCTGTTGGGAATAAATTGGAGACAATTGTTTTCTCTTTTCACTCGAAACCGTAGCTGACCGTCTCTTGACAATATTTTAGTGGCCCATCTTCTAGATATTTGAAATGAAATGAGTTTACTGATACACATAGTCTTTTCTAACAATATTTGATCCATGTAAATAAACATTGCAGTCATTAGTATTTTTTTTTAAGTTTTTATTACCAATTTTTTTAGTTTCTGGATTACAATTAAATAAGAACTAAATGTATCTTTTAAGAGACAAAAATTCTGAGCTATATATAAAAATGTTCTATGAAAATAAACGATTTACAGGAATATATATTATATATTAAATAGTATTGCTTAAAGTTTCTATAAGAATTTTTCTTAACCTCTGGATTACATCTAAATAAAAATTAAATGTATTTCTAAGAAACAAAAATTCTGAAATAGATACAAAAATGTTCTGTACCTTTTAATCAAATTTATAGACTCTTCTATTTTTCTTTACATTGTGTAGTCTATTTTTGTTTCTTCCTAAAACTAAAAAGGTAGCGGTGGCCTGCGAGTATGTTCTCGGCTTCGAAGCCGGAGGGTTTCAGGCACGAGTTCCGATTCCATCGAAGGACCGCCGTGTAAGCAGGTCTAGTAAACGCTAAATCCGTCGGGGTCAAACGTCTTCCCGCTGGTGTGATGTGGAAATTTGGAAAGGGGTGCCAGCTCTGTTGTCGCTCTCGTCATTTAAGGCTGTTCAAAATTACGAGATCCGTCCTAAAATAGCCTTAGTGTTACTTTAAAACGGGGCGCTAATGTAACTAAACTAAACTAAATTCCTTAAAGTAAAAATATATTATTCATTCATAAATACGATTTAAAAATGCAAAGTGTAGTCTATGTACTTCATATAAGAAGACGTTTCGGCGTAATAATACCCAAGTAATATTGAGTTTTAAACGTTTATGAAATAAATGTGGTGACTGACATTTTATAGTCAATTAATAATCAAATTTAAGGCGAAATAAAGAAATTACATAATATTTTTTAAGCTTTGAAATTAAAAATGCATGCAGTTAATTTATATATTCTGTACTGTAGAGTATATAGTAAATTCTATGAAATTATATTTAATAATTTTTTTAAAAATTAGGAATATTAAGGAACTATTTCCTTTTGTTTGTAATTAGGATCCAAAACTCAAAGAGGGTAACTACATAAACATAATTTGGGAGCCTCAAAGAAATATTTTTTAAAAATATAATCAATATTACAATTGTGAAGTACGTTTTTTTCATTCTACGCGAGGAATTTAATCACTACAAAAATACCATTTTTTATATAAAGCAGAAATGAATTTTGCAAGGACTGTAATGTTAATCAAAGTTGTCTGCAAGTTGTTTATAAAGGATTCGGCAAAAGCTTTCCAGGAGAAGACTGAACTCTAGACCTAAGTCATTCAGGCGAAGAAATGTCCTGGGAAATTATCACACAGAAGAAATATTATCAAAAACATGGAAAGAACTCAATGGAAATGCGTAGTATAGGATTGAGCTCTGTTGAGTTGATGGTCTCACACAAAGAACATAACACTAGAATGCAAAGTTTCAGAATATGTACTTCTTTTGAATCGTGGAATTGACTTGTGGAATTTAAATTCTGGAATTCTTTTCTAAAAACATCGATTTCAAATAAAATTGGGAGAGTTTCCCGCAATCTAAATTCTTTAGAACTCAACTTTTTTAAAAGTAAAGTATCAATTTTTCTATACTTTTTCCAACAAAATAAAAAATAGATATAGTATATCAAATTGTATTACAGCGTTTTAAAGTAGGCCATGAATTGTGAAATTATTTAAACATGTGTTTTACTTGTGCTAAGTAGTCCATGTTGCTCGTTTCAGTATTCTGAAACGACCACATTTCGACGATTCTATCTCACTGAGGGGTCTGACGCGGAAAGATGAGGGCATTTCTGTAATTAACATTATTGCTATATATAAACATCTCCTCCTTTCATCTTCCCTATCACCCGGATTTTGTCGAATTAAACCCAGCCCAGCACATGCACAAAAGAGCGGGGGATTTTAGAATCCGTTGAAAATCAATAAAAACAATATATTTTCGTGCTGTTTACACACACGCGTCATCACCAATATTACAACAAATGAGTTTCAAAGCAACTTACTAACAGAAGACGCCATCTCTCTCTCTCTCTCTCTCTCTCTCTCTCTCTTTTGCAAAGAAATTTATTAAAATTGTGCATAATAATTTTTAACTGTATCGTAGTATTGACTTAAGATGAATTTAAGAGTAGATTTTACGTCTACTAAAATGGTTTTTCGCATAACTGTTCCATAAGACTATAAAAGGTTAAGTGACGATTTATAAAATTATTTTCGCAATCTATATCTTTTGCTCAAGGTAATAGGTTTCTGACTTGCTTAACTGCATACTTTCAGAATAGAAAAATCTAAAAGACAATTTTTCTCATTATTTAATTGAAATAATTTGAAAATCCATTTAAACCTCACTGATTGCCATTATGATACTATTTAAGAAGAGTTTTTTTTTTCACCTCGTGTGCGACACTAGCATTGTGTAGTAAAAACATTAGGATTTCATTTCGCTGTAAAACGAATGTTTCAGTAATAATCATTAATTTGCAGATCCTTGCACTCCTCTACTCAATTAAAATGTGCTTCTTGCAATCGAAAAGAGTACAAATTTGAACTTCGGTAGTCACGTAATGATTGAAAGTATTTCAAGGCCTCCTGTGTTAGAATTCCAGATGAAAGAGGATGTGTTGATATTTCTTCTACTCGTACCATTCCTCGTGAACGCGTAGACAAAGTTGACTATTTTTTGATATAACATCGGGAGGTCAGAATAGGTTGATTGCTTTTTTAAAATTTATATGTGATATATTTGTTGATTAAAGAAAATATATATAATCTTTCTTTTCACTATTTTAATCAACATAATTAAACATTTTCGACAGTCCCTATCATAATCAACCATGTTGAACATAATGTTCGTGTTAAATATATTCCCTGATTTAGTTCATGTTACATATTCTAATGCCATAATTCCCAACCGACACACATAAAAAACACATAATGTCTAAATGTGCTATAAAAGTGCCTCAAAATGCACTTTTTATTA
The DNA here is from genome assembly GCA_026543865.1 of Argiope aurantia. NCBI lineage: Eukaryota > Metazoa > Arthropoda > Arachnida > Araneae > Araneidae > Argiope > Argiope aurantia. The sequence continues at coordinate 19,559 of JAPMOR010047975.1, read as the reverse complement.
CCCTAATTTATAAAAATATTCTGACTAGGTATCTTCAGACCCCCTTTTGCCTGGGGCTTACCATATCTCTCCAGAAGCCTCCCCTTTCCTTCGAAGTCGAGATAAGAGTGGTCTGCACTAGGTTCAGCAAAATAGCAAAATGCGTTTTTACTCAGGAGAGAGCATCTCGATTTAAGACATAAAAAAAAAGAGGTGTTAGAATATATATATATATATAATTTACCAAAATGGCGCTTCATTTTGTTAGGTATTTTAAATCAGATTTAAGAAATCAATTCATTTCATTAATTCACACATTAAAATTTAAAAAGAAAAAAAAGTCATGAAAATTATTTATGACACCAGAGTTATATCCTGTGACAAAAGTACTTAATTTATAGTAGCATTCTAAAACAAAATACATTTTCGCCGCCTTTTAGAGTAAAGTATTAATTTACAAATCGAAAATAAATTAAACTTAATTATTATTACTTGGCAAACAATGATTTTTTAAAGTCGGAAACCTAATTGCCAACCCAAGAGCTGTTGGCTTAATAGTCCGCAGACTTCTTCGACTTTAGTGCTTCTGTACTAGTATCAAATATATTCCCATTAATGCAATAAAGAACATTTCAGAGTGAAGGGGACCAACAATCGCCAACCTTGTGAATCCAAAATCGAGTTATATCCCCAAATAAAGCAGTCCCAAAATGAAATGTTAATATAAGCGATCTTCAACTTTGCAGACACCTGTAGCTTCCTTTATAAATAAAAGTACTCAACTTAATGCATAATGAACCTTTGCATAGGTTTTCTTTCAGACTAAAGTCATACAACTTTGTTTAAAGACCTCTTGCTGATCACGTGTTTGAAGCACAGCATTTGCTCCAATAATATAATATTTCCAATAACTAAAATATGTAATATAACAGATTTCGAAAATTTGGGAGAAAAAATGGCTTATTTCTTTTTTCAATCTTGTAGATGGAAACAATGTCAGAAAACAACACATATTAAATACGGTATTATCAGACCAAGTAGAATTGAGCACTTTGGGTAATAGCAGTTTATGATGCGATGGTAATTTATATAAACGATGCTATATATTGAATCATCTGAAAAGTAATCCACAGTGGTCGAAAGTTACCATTGATTCAGACTCTCGCAAGACCTTCATCATATCGTTGGTATATTACTCAGACGAAACGCGCGTTCCAGACGTAATAGGTGAATCAATCATCAAAAGGATGTTATTAACTCTCGAGCTTATCGTTATTAACGGCTGTCCGTCCAAGGAAGTTGGTCCTCCATTAAGGATATCTTCTGCTTGGACGCTTTTACTGACTAGAAAAAGCGTCCAGTTTCATCTACAATCGTAGCTGAGAAACGACACATATCTTGACAAAAGCTGCGAGATAATATCCATAATGAGCCTTTTCTATTATCAACATACTTATATATTTAGCATGCTGCGTTATTATTTTGTACTTAATGAAAATCAACTGTTATTTAGATTTTTGATTACTTATGATATAGAAAAAATATATCAAAATTCTAGTACTTATGAACCTTGCTGTGTTCTGAGAATCAACTGATATCGGCATATCAAGAAAACAAAAATAAAATAGTTCATCTTGCGACGCATGCTCTACTATTTTTCTTTAGAGGGAATGTATTCCTCAAAGCATATTTAAATGTGATCTTCGCTTTTTTTTGCATTTTATTTTATTCTATTTTCCTTTTTTATCCCTTCCGCAATTGTTCGAAATTTTTATCAACTCTGTTTCTTAAATTCTTATGAATCAATCATGTAACTGTTATGTTAGATATGGAGGTGAAGAACCACTGAGCTCAAGTACTCCTTTACCTCAAATCGGCGTTAATAATCTTTTGAAAGTTATTGAACTTTATCTAAAAAAATACGATTAACTCTTGGAATATTTAACATTGTTTTCTTTTTATAATTTATCGGTTTCTTTCTGTTATAGAGACATGACTTCAGCATTCAAAGAAAAGAGCTCATTCTAATCAGAAAGTACACAATCTTGAAATATTTTTTGTCAAGAATTATTTTAAAATTTTCCTTTAAAACCTTTTAATACTTCTATCCATTAATTCTCATTAGTTAATCTAACCCTCCCATGAGACTATGGTTATTGAATGGGTTAATCGTTTTACCGATAACTTAAATTTATTCATAATGTTGTAAAAAATTGTAAAAAAATTTTAGTTTTTAATAATCTAATAAGCATCTAACTTCAAAGTACTAGCTATCAAATTTTTCTGCGAATCATTCAATATAAATTCAAATCAGAATTAAATACTTTTTTTAAATTTTATCGACAACACTTTTGTAGCAGATTATCAGTATCTCTGAATATCAACTTAACTCTTTTCCTGATGCTGTGAAAAAGTATGAAGTTTTAATAATCTAATAATCATATGACTCCAAAGTACTCAGCATTAAATTTTTCTGTAATCATTAAATAAGAATTAATTTTATAATCAAGCATTGTTGAATTCTCAGTTTTTTACAGCATTATAAATGCTGTAAAAAAATAAGAACACAACAATGCGAGAGCGCAAATGCAGCTACTACTAAACCATAGATGAATATATACAGTTAGTAATAAAAACCAAGTTAATAGGAGAAAAAGTATCAAAATTAAACCGTGGGCCATTAACCATAATTAAATTATCGCGACGGGCCATGCGCTATCATAAATTTCTTATTAGACTCTTGCATAATTTTATTTATTTATTATAATGAAGATATATCTCCCTAACACCAAAAACATGGAATTCTTGAAAAAGTAAATCCAGAAAAATAATCCAAACATTTTTAAATTTTTAAATTTTTTAGAATATTATTATATGGTTATTTTATTTCATGTTATTGTATTTTTGTTTATTAGTGGTCTTTATTATTCCTTTTATTTATTATTTATTTATTTTTGTTTCTTTTCTATAAAAGTGGTGTATCTATTAGGCCTTATTTTAAGGGATTTTCGAATCACGAGGAGTCCATACTGTTGGACAAATTAGTCTGAATTCTTCACAGTAAAAATCCCTTATTTTGAATCCCTGCCTGAGGGTGACCCTTGAGAAAGTCTTCAGGCTGGATTCTTATTTTATTTGGTTTAATTTTGATACTTTTTGTCCTATTAACTTGGTTTTTATTACTAATTGTCTAGATTCATCTATGGTTTAGTAGTAGCTGCATTTGCGCTCTCAAAATACTATGTTGCTTTTACTGTTTTTTTTTTTTTAGTTTTTAGTTTGATTCTGAAATAATTTAAATTTTAGATTGTTTCAATAATAGGTTTTAATTACATAATGCTTATATTTTTGGTTACTTATATATATATATTAACAAGTAAAGTGTTTATAACTAGTAAATTATATAGTTCATATATGACATAAATTAATTAATTCTATACATTCTATTCAATTAATAAGTGCAATCTGATAATCAATAGTCATTAAATCATGCGTGACGTTAGTGATTTAAAAATCATTACATATCAGCCATTTTTATCTCGTGAATTTAATCTCTTTAAGTATTTTACTGATAACACATATTTATTATAAATAATGTGAATTTTAGATTGATAATTGGAAAACGATATTTTTTTTTATCTAGATGAATAAATTAGATGATTGGCATGATGACTCAAATTTCGTAAAGTTTGGAAATTTGATATGCTTCAGGGTGCAAAGGTCTGTAGATATTAATCTGTTATCAATTTTCCTCTATAATTTGTTTCAATATGTACCTACATTCTGTTGAGTAATGTGCAATTACAGTAACTTAATTTAAATTAATATTTGATCAAAAAGATGAAGAATCTAAATTCAATCCCATAATTTGCTATCCCATACACTACATAACATTCCTTTTAATGATTAAATGTAAGTACCTAAACTATTTTCTTATTTGTTTTTAGCACTTAATGATTTCAATGTTCAATAATTAAATAAACAATTCATTAATATTACGATATTAATAGAATTAATTAGATTGGTGAATCTCTTGCTTTAAATGTGTTTAGATTGTAGTTTTATATGCCACTAAACTTTATATATTAGTATTTAGCTTTAATTGCAATTTCAATCTAATCTCCCTTGCTTAAAGTTTCTAAATTGAGATAGCTTATTCCAAATTAGCTCCCAAATAATAAATTTTCATAAAAATTTCAAGAACTATTTCGTCTTCAAACTTAAGATCGAAGCCTTTTTGATCTGGGCCAATATTATCTACTTTTTTCTAATAAAATTTAGGTAATATTTTGTTTGATCTAAAAGTTTCCTAAGCAAAAAATTTGAGAACTTTAAAGCTTCCCTCAGAAAATCCAATTTGAAATTTCAATATGTCAAGCCACGATCCTCTAGACGAGTGTAAATATTTTCTTTCTTTTTTCCTCAAAAAGATGATTCAGTAGGGTCGATGAAACCTCCCAGGAGAAGAAATTTTATAAAGGAGATTTATTTTATCAGGAGATAACCTTGAACTTTAGAACGAAAGATTGAATTTTTTCCCGTAAAGCTACGGATTAAATCTTTTGTGGCATTTTTGTTGTATTAAGCATGCCATATCCGTTATCTAGCAACATACATTTTTTTTCTGAACATTCGAGGCAGCATTAAATAAAAAGAGGCTTAATAAATTTTTACCTTATACAATAAATCATTCCTTTAACAGCTCCACTTACTATTGTATCAAGATAAGAATGTTTAGATTTAAAGTTAATTTAAAGTTAATGATAAATGAATAATAAATAGCCAGTTTTTCGGGACAAAAGATTTATTATACAATGACTTGAAAGATGGGAATTGAATTCTCCTAATCCTTCAATGATTATTCAATCATCTTGTGTTAGTCATAGAATTTAAGTGTGAAAATCTATAGATATTAAGGAAATGAAGCCACTGGTGAAACCTAAATATTTCTCTCGTTTAAATCTTCTTGTTCTCACTGCATGGCACTTTTTCTTATTCTCTCCATTTGTCCCACCGGGGATGCCTATGATATGATTAGAAGCTTCCGTTTGTAGCTATGGTGGTTGATTCTCACCACCCCCAGGTTGGTACAGAAATAGCATGGGGTTGCCTGTTCCCTACCGATGAAGGGACGTAGATCCCACGGGATAGGTTATATCGTAACCGGTGATGACCTGTAGGACTCAATCTTAGTTGCTGTCAATGTTGTCGAAAAAATTCAATTTATAATTACTCTGAGTTTGAAAAACTTGAGATAATTTTTTTAATAAACGGTAAATTTGCTGTATTTCAATTTAGTTTAATTATTTGTTGAAAACTTGCTGACAATTTATAACATAATTAGAAAATGTGATCGTCTGTTACTCCTTATCAATCGCTCAAATAGGATTACGAGCCTGCTTACACAGATTGTTAAGAATAGCTAACCTATGTCATAGAATAACTAACGAATGTCACAGTAGAAAATAACTGTAGTAGTGTAAAATTGTTTGATTTCAGTGTTCACGAACACTAAAATCAAAATCAATCACTAAAATTGGATTAATACAAATTATGATTCACTATTAGAAAAAAAATAATTTGATGTCAAATGTAAAATAAAAATAATATTTAACGAAAATATTAACAACAACTTTCAAGATTAAATAATTAAATATGATTTTAAAATTATATGAATTGCAGGCCTCAGCTGACTGATCTTTGCTACAATCCAGCAAAAAAAAAAAAAAAAAAGAGTAAAAAATGAGATATATAGGACCCAATAACAAATTTTTATTTATGCTTACTTTTATCCCCCCCGGGTGGGATGGGGTTCAAAAATGGGGTTGAAAAGCTCCGACAGGATGAATGGTCAAGCGTTTGTCCCACAAGGGGGCACCTGAACATCAGGATTAGAAGCTTCCTGTATGGTGGTGGTTCTCGCCATCTGGGTGGATACAGAAATGGCGTGGGGTTAGCTACTTTTGCCTCGATGATGAAATATGCCTCCTAAGGGAAAGGCTTGGTCGGGATGGCACTTCAGGCTCAACCATAGCTTCCGCCAATATTGTCACAGAGTTCTGGTCACTCAGCTTTTAGCGAATGCCTTCAAAATTTTCAACCTTTTGAGTTTTTTTAAATAAAGGGCCTATTATGAGTTGTAAACCTAATATGTGTTTAGAATGCACCTGTTTGAAATATAAGTGATAAAAATATATAAAAAAAATGTTTCTGTACATTTTTATTGACAACTATAGAACATTTTAAAAATAAAAAATAAGGTTGAGTTAAACTGAGTAAGAAAATTGTTACTAATGTAATCAAATAAAATAGTTTTTTTTCTGGTTTGCTTGAAACGACCATAATATTTTATTTAATTTTTCTATGTGGATAAGAGGTTTTCTTCACTGCTTTAGAGGTTTTCAATTTCCTTTTTTATTTCATATCATCAGTGAGCCTCAAAATATTCAAGAATCCAGAAATTCTATAAATTTAAATAAGTTGTTATGCGTATATCACAAATTTGATAGGTAATACGACAAATTTAACAGTAATAAGATTATAATTTTTTAATTCATTGTTTGTTATCAGTGTTCAGAAAGAAAGCCAAGTAAGATAATAATAATAATCATCAAAATAATATTCTCTAAGAAATAAACAAGAGAGATTATATGCGAAATAAAATATGTCATAGGATGCAAGTTATTGCTTTCATTTTTTTATGCAGTGATTTTGTATTATTCTTTACATAGATGTACGAAAGTGAATAGTACGTCTTATGTATACTTATTTCTGTGATTATTTTAATGGAAATTCATAAGTAATCTTTTTGTCAAAATTTTCACTCATTGAACAAAGGGAAGCACTGGAAATTTGCTTATTATGTGAAAAGAAATAAATAAGATTAAAACAATTTCAAGAATGCAGAATCAACTTTAGTGGAATTTCTGTCATATTGACACCTGACATTCTTAGATCTATATAAATGATATTGTTACGAAATTTTCTTTACCGGGGTTCGTTTGGATAGTGGGAGTGATATGGTGTAAAGAACGCTCAATCAGCAGGCAGAAGTAGAATAAAAACAACGACGTTTATTTACACGAAGACACACAGGACAGCACAAAGCGACAACTATATACAGCACAGAAGACGATTATCTTCACCCGAGACGTGTAGCATACAACAGCATACACAGCAGCATACAACCAGAATCTACTGCAGACAGTAGCGCACAGCTCAGTTCAGCACTAGCTTGCCTCAGTCGCTTCCGACTCCTCCGTCTTCTACTTCTCCGACTCTGGCTCGGATTACTGACTTGACTTCTCTGGCAGCGGCAGCCCCTTTTATAGGTCTCAGGAGGCGGGGCTAGAAGCCTCTCAACCAATCAGGAACGTTCGAGGCGTATCTCGGTTCCTACTGGACGGATCGGGAAAATTCTTGAAGTTTCGGGTATAATCTATTTTGGCGCCAAAGTCGCCAAATTGGTCGCCAAGTTTGTCGCCAAGCTCTGGGACCCCCGACACGACGCCCAGACTCTGTCCCATAGAGATGACTGTAAAACATTCTTTCCAATGATGGAACCAACTATGCTGGGAAGCAGCATTACGGATTCGTAACAATATATATGATTTGTCCATAAAATAATGCCTTTTTACTGAGATAATTAAAAAAATTGAAGATTTGATTTTAAACAGAATAAATCAAGTCTTTTCATCATAAACTGGTATAGAAAAAAAACTAAACTATTGCTTTTATACCATATTTGTATGCTTCCAAATCTTTTAATATATGGCAGAAATAATGGGCTTCAATAGTGTTAGAGAAAAGCACTTTAATTTGAAAAATATAAATGTATTCTTTTGTTTGAAATGAATGATTCGGGTTCAGAAAATAAAGAAATGATACCGTAACTGTTTGATAAAACTCAGTTAATTTCAAAATTCAGAAATATATTAAAAGCAAAATATTTCTGTTCAATAATGCATTATGTAAGAATACTTGAATTGCGAAATTTAATTAAAATTTTCAAGTTTCCTAATTAACTTTCTCGTGAAATTTAGTTTGTCCCATCTCGAACAATTGTCAAAACATAATAAAAAGCATTGTCTTGATGCAAACAGAAAACTCAGAACAAACAAAAGACTTTAAAAAAATAAAAGAATGATAAGTTCTTAAGCAATTCAAATAACTCGATTCTAAATCCAACTGCTTTGACGCTTTAGAAGCTGTTCATGAAGAGAAAAACGGTAGTAATAAATAAAACTCTTTTCGTTTTAATAAATATAAAGCAAGCTTTTAATGAATAAATAAATACAGAGCAATTCTATTCGTAGTTAAACGGAAATCTCATTAAATAAGGGAATGAATATCAATGCGTCATAAACATATTTATTCTTCTCAAATCTTGAATTGGATGCGTTTTCCAACTAATCAATACTTGGAGAATTTAAATTCTCAAACTTAGAATAAGATTTCATGCGAATTTTCGCTTAAATGGTTGCTCTCGAATTGGAATTCTGACATCTTCGTTTATTAGGACTAAAAAAAGTCATGAAGCGATAAATGTGAATGACAATTTGGTAAATTGTGCTATTAAATGTTTGCTAAATGGTTTTAAGCAAATAACTTATTTATGTAAAATTAGAAGAAAAATAAAATATTTTCAAAATAAATGAAAATAAAAGTAGACAATTATATTTAATAATTGACTTTGCTTCTTTTTCTTACTTTTGCTTCTTTGCCACAGAAAATTTTAAAAGCCTACATTGTAAAAATACTTAGCTAAATTAAATAAATGATATATCATTTCTGACGAAATGCTATAAATAAGCTAAAAGGATAATGTTTAGATGTGTTTGCATTTTGACATTTGTATTTTAATAATATTTACTTTTATCATATTTTTGCATTGTCCCTGTGTATTTTGATATTATTTTATTATATTATTGTTTTTGGTAACTGGTTTTATTTCTGATGCCATCAAATTTGTCTCTTTGTGAAGGGCAACGTTGTTGTAAGAAAAATTCGATGTCCATGGCAGCACTGTGCTGCAGGCAGATTTTTCTCTATTTTTATTTTATGCACCATCCTAGTCTTGAATATGAAATTAAACTGTTGTATGTGCAAGAATTCTTACCTTTTAATCCAAAGTGATTAAATAAAATGTGGTTAAAAATAGAAATAATTACGTTTTGGAAAATGTGGCAACTAAGAAAACTTAGTATTTACAATAAAATTACAGTGAATTCAATATTCAAATACAATAAAAAATAATGCTTAATTAAGAAAATTAAATATTATATAATTCAAAGGCAGTTAGTTATAATAAATTATAAAAAATGTTTATTACTTAAAATTCTGAATTTTACAATTTAGTATTAAAATTACATATTTAAAAATATTTTCTTTTATAGTTTGAATAAAAATGCTGTTAAATAAGCTAGCTTTATTCAGTTTTACATAATAGTATAAAATATAATTTAACATAGCATTTATTCCATTGAAACATATTTTAAAATGTAATTTCAAAGGTTTTCAGCATATCTGCAAGATAAATTCATGAAATAACTTTCTTTTCTACAAACATATACATATTTATTAGCAATTCATTTAATAACATAAGATTAAGTTAAAAACCTGCAAATAACTAAGAAATTCATATAAGCTAAATATCCATACATCAAAAAAATGATTTCTGAATTTATGTATGAAGAAATACTGATTTAGGTAATATTTTGATTCATAGTAATATTTATAACAATAAAAGTTATAAGAATTTTATTCTTACTTTCGTGGATATTGAAATTTTAAATTATTTTAAAATTCCAGACAGCAACTTGATTTTTTTGATATTGTAGCAACAAAGAATGCGAATTTTTCAGTTTTTAGATTTATGTGTTTTTGGTGAAATAATGCTAAAAGTGTATGATGATATATTTATGTGTTTTTAGGAGAAAATGGTGTTTTTAATGGAACATAAACAACACAATTTCCCTTTCATGAAAAAAAATGAAAAATTATTTTAGTCAGTTTTAAAGATTGGATTATTTTTTTATTCTTAGTTGTTTTCGAATTAGAATTTTCAAGATTAAAAAAAAATTATAATAAGTTTTGAAAAAAGACTGTCAAAAGTGCACTTAGTTAGAAAACCTATTTTATTAACAAAACAATACATAGATTATAAATTTAAAATTTTAATATTATTCCTTGAAAAATTTTATTATTATTATTATTATTTACTTTCAGGTATACAAAAGAGAAACTACACTGGTGTGTAAAACTTAAGCAAAAATGCAAATTTTAAGCAGATAGCCATGAAATTGCAGAAAAGGAGTTCTTGCGATCAGTACAATGAACACGTAATTCAAGAGAAAGGTCATGCGTATGCAAATATCAGGAACAAAACGTCACAGGCGACGTGAGCGTACGCACAACACGTGCGGAAGGCGCGCGCAGCTCAACACTACAATAAAAAGAAGGACGGAGACGCAATTAAAGACATTCGCTGCAAGTGCACGTGAGTTAATTCGTGAAATATGGCTAGCAGAAATCACCTGGACGATTTCATTTGTGGAAGAATGATCGGAAAGCTGGAGGAGGGGCATAGTGTGACCAGTGTAGCTGAAGAGTTCGGAATCAACAAAAGTGTCGTTTCGCGCGCTTGGAAAGCCTTCAAAACCACAGGTACAGCTGTGAGAAAGGTTGGTGGTGGCCGCCCAGGAAAACAACTGCAGTGGATGACCGATATATCGTCCTGCAGGCGAAAAGAACCCGAAACCAGTCAGCAAGCGCCATTGCTCAGCAACTGTATGCAGCAACGGGCGACAAGTGTCGCGTTTTACTGTGTCCAGACGCCTTCACAATGGTGGCCTATTCGCCCGCCGTCCTGAACGCTGCATCCCTTTGACAGTTTCCCACCGGCGGCACCGTTTAGAGTGGTGCAAGGAGCACAAAAACTGGACATCTCATCAATGGATTTGTGTCCTCTTTACAGATGAGAGTCGTTTTAGTGCCACAAGCGATTCCCAACGCCAGTTGATTTGGAGAGAGGTCGGGGCACTGTTTCATCCTAGTAACATCACGGAAAGAGACCGTTTCGGTGGTCCTGGAGTTGTCGTCTGGGGAGGCATTATGATGAACGGGTGGACTGAGCTCCACGTTTTCGACAGAGGTTCTGTAACTGGAGATCGCTATTGTCAGGACGTGATCCTTCCCCATGTGCGTCTGATCCGAGGTGCCATTGGATCAGACTTCGTTTTTATGGATAACAATTCACGGCCACACAGGACTCATGCTGTTTAGGAGCTCCTGGAAAGTGAAGATATCACTCGAATGGATTGGCCGGCGTGCTCCCCTGATTTAAATCCGATAGAACATGTGTGGGATGCTTTGGGGAGACGCCTTGCGGCACAATTACATCCTCCTGGGAACACCCGACAACTTAAACAGTTGCTGATTGAGGAATGGGCACTCTTACCTCAAGAACTGTTGGGCAATCTGGTGCTGAGTATGGGGAGACGGTGCGAAGCAACCATTGCAATAAGGGGAGGTCGTATCCCATACTAAGGAACATCTGCTTGTTGTTCTTCCTCTTGGACAGACAATCATGTGTAACGATACTATGAGTTCAATAAAGCATTTTTTTGTTTGATTCCATACTGTATGCATTGTATTCATTTCTGCGCAACTGTGCTTTCGTCATTCTTTCAGGACAAAATGCTTTATCAGATTTCTGAATTTCATGCCTCTGAGATGATTTCTCGTGAAGTTATGGCAAAAAACATACCTGTTGCTTAAGTTTTGCACACCAGTGTATATAGTCATCGTCAAGAAATTATAACTCGAAATTTTGACAGATATACAAGTTCGAAATTATGTCTGTCTATCGGCCTGTGAACAAGATACTGAAAACCGCAATGATCCAGGCACATAAAATTTTGTATATGCTCTTAACATCATGAATAGTTTTTACTAAATTTTGCAGGAAATTCTCTCACAAGAAGTCTGTCTGTCTTACCTTTCATATAGAAATGAGTACAGTAACTTCACAACAGAAAGGACCAAAAAGATAAAATTTAGTATATAATTTTAATTTTAGAAATATATATTCTTTTAAAATTTTGAACTAAACCATGAGGGATGATTCTTATACATAAAAGCGTGATAACTCAATACCTGAACAAAGTAGGAAAATTAAATTTTATATCTGATCTTGTCGCTAAAATTAAATTCTAAATCAAATTTTAGTTTCATCGGTTAGCAAAACAAAAATGTCCAAAATGGATACTTGGTATTCTTTATTGTATTGTAGAGCACAAATTTCTCATATGTGGAACTGAGAAAATAAAAATCTGAGGACTAATGACGCTCATTGCTTATAAATTTTTTATGATGGGGAAAGTTGAATGACACATTTATTTCGAGCAGGCCACACCTACAGATTTTTTTTTTAATTTTATGAGAGTCATTTGGCGAAATTGGGAGAATTTTGGCGGAATTAGGAGAAAAAAATACTGTTGTCACTAAGAGTATTCGTACTGCAAACTATTTGCACGAACTTCTTTTAGGTTTTGTTACCGAGTTTAATAAACTATCAATACTTTATATGCTTACAACGCATTTCACATTTGATACTTAAAGAGAAAAATAATGTTTAAATGTTATTCGACGTTTAATGCTTTTCTATTATTAATTTCACGAATACGTAAGTGTATATAAAGGGAAAGGAAAAGTACTGCACTGTAATCATCAAAAATTCGAACTCGAATGCTTTATGAATCTCCGCATTTGAGTTTGGTATATGCCATTTGTTATGTGGGTTTTATGTTAACTTTGCAAATTTTTATCAAATCATGAACGAAATCCATTGAGAAAAATCTATTTGACTGGCTATCCTAATACAAGTTAACTACAAAGGAAAAGGACCAAGATGGATAAAATTAGGTACATAGATTTAGCATCTAAGATATAGATTCACATGAAATTTTAAATAAATTCGATATGGGATTGAGCTCTGTCGGCCTCTAATTTCACAGGCATGCATACGCGTTAGCTTAAAAGTATAATTGCTTAAATATACGAAATTTGGTAGGCGGTTTTGTGATTACAATTATAATTCTGCATTAAATCGCTGCTTCAATACATTCAAACTATACGAACTATACATTCAAATTATACATCCGGATTTCTGGTACTTGTGTACTTCGATAATATATATATATATATATATATATATATATATATATATATATATATATAAATTTATATATATATTATCGTCGAAGTCTGAAAGCTATCAAAAAGCAGTAAACTCCGGCTGACCCTCGGATATTGTAACCGCGAAACCACAGAGAAGTAATTTCCACAGATAATCCCTTAAATGGGAACAAATCCACGCAGAAACATTTATGAGCAATTATTATTTATTGTAAGGGTCTACACGTACAGCTATATCTCACTAAATAATGCATTTCTATATTTACGAATTGGTTTAGTTTTTTTCGGAAAAATTATAACATTTTCAAATATTCGCATTTTTCTTGAATCAGCATGTGTCATCTGGGCACCGAATTTTCGTAACTGAATTTTATAAGCCTATACAAAAATAGTGCTCTAGAATGCTAGTCCGTAAAAATTATACACAATCCACAACTGCCTCAAGTATTCGATGGATTCTTAATCGAATCACGTTGCCAAAGTGGGAGGAGATTGGTTTATTAACGGTGATAGTTAAATGATGATTTATTAATTAGATTATGAAAAATAGTTAAAGAATTACTATATATAATATATACCTTTCTGTTTCATTTGTTGTAAACGATTCTTTTTAACAAAGTTTGGGTTTAATAAACGTTGATAATAAGGGAATGTACCCAAGAGAATATTTTTTTCTCCTTTAAAACGAAAAAAAAAAACTAGTAGTATAGAAAAGAAACATCGTTTTCAAAATGTGAGTAAGAAATGACAAAGTGTGAGTTATTTGTATGACTTCACGGAGGATCTTGAACACTTCCGAAACATCATTTTCTTTACATCCTGCTTTCGGAAGTGCTTGGCATAACTTATTCCGGATGCAATGTTTTCATAAAAGAAGGTTTGCTAACATGCATAAACAGTTTCCGACTTGACAGCCGTTAACCGTAAACAACGGATACGCGGAGAAAGATAGTATTTTTTTACGGCAAACCGTTATTGCAAACTGTAGCAAATCCATTCAGTTTTTCTAAACGTAAACGTATTTTTATTATTTTTATCGCACTGAACGAGCATTTCTGTTCTGCTGACGTTTCAGTTTTATTTCTGATTTAAACGCTTTTCTATGGGAAAAAGGATACACGATAAAGCATGACCAAGCTTTAAAAAAATCTTTTTTTTTTCGCAAAGTATATTGTTAGTTTAAAAATCACTTTCAGTTAAAATAACCGTTTAAGTGTAATAAAATCTTTTAAAAAAGTGAATATGCTTTACTCTACTTTTAGTGATCATATTTAATTTTTGTTATTTTTGAAAGTATATTTTGTTATCTTAAACAATTTTAAATCAATTACAAATTTTATTTTCGCTGAATTGATATTTTAGCTGTAGATATTATATCTATATATAAAACGTCAACGTACGTGACACTGAAATCTCTCTTTTTTTTTAATTGCCGAATGGCAACAAATTTAAATGAACCGCCATGCGAATTTCAGAGTAATCGTCTTTAAGCTGCATTGAATTAAATGTTTCACTAACTAATTATTTAGTTACCGAATATTAGAAATGTCACCAAAAGTAAATTCAATCACAGGGAAGAAAATACAAAATATATCAAGAAATAGACTGTAAACAGAATATTTAATAAAGCGCAAAAATAGACTTAACAGTCGTGAAATGAGCGATAGTTGTGAATTCGCTACGAGAATGAATATTCGTATCTTCCAAAACAGTTATCTGACAAAAATAGTCCTTACATTATCTTTAAAAAATTAGTTTTTTAATCAAGCCAATTTTATTTCCGTAGAATTTTTCCCTTAATTTTAATAATATGCACTATATATAATAATGTTTTTAACTGCCGTAATGAAATTCAAACTCATCCACAAAGCATTCAATTACATGTTCTTGCCAATCATTGATTCTGTAGTAGAATTGTTATTTCCACGTTTATTTCACAATATATACACTTTTAAATTTTCAATAAGCTGAAGTTTAGTTTAGTTATATTAATGTCAAGTTTTAAAGCAACACTAGGGCTATTTTAGGACGAACCTTGCAATTTTGAACCGAAGTCGTCAGATGACGAGGACGACACCTGAGCTGGATCCCAATATCCATAGCACACCACACCAGCGGGGAAATAAGCTGAAATAATGATTTTTACTCGTATCAAATAACAGGAGGGAATTTAAAAAATATGCAGTCAATAAATTATTTAACACTTTTAAAAAATCAATAATTTGGGTGCACAAACTGGTCTCCAAAGTCAGCTAATTTTTATTATAACAATAAAAAAAAATTTCGTGTATATTTTACATGGCAATTTTCGGTTAATTTGTTCTTCAGAATCAGATTTTTTTAAACTTTCCATTTAAAGCTCCATTTAAAAATGATGTTTTATTTTTTGGTTTAATTTCTTGTATATTGTTAATGAGATATTGGGGTGGGATTGTGGCGATTTAATACATCAAACTTGTTAATGAAAACGACTCATTATTCAAAAAAAAACCAAATACAGGCAAAAAAAAAAACTGACAAGTTCATCAGTTCCCGAAGCAAACTCAACTATAGAGAAAGATTAATTCTGTTGCACGAGCTCCTTCGATACTCGTAGATTCTCGACAATGTGTGACGTTTCATGGAATTTCTCAGAAGAATCTTCGGATCTAAGTTTCTCATCGAAATGGAATCAGATATTTTTTTATTTCCCAGAACTTTCAATTTCGCCAAATTTTACGCCAAAATCGTCTGTCACTAGATTAACATCCGTTAAGAATTTCTGTAAATCTCTCTTTTTAATTATAAGATTAACATGGTAAGGAAGAGAAACTACATGATTCGTAAAAATATTTTAAAGAATTGAATGAAATTTTTTTAAAAGTATCATACTTTGTCTTAAAACAATGAAATAGGATAAATAATTTATTTCCTTCCCTTGAACAGAGAGCATTCTAAATTTATAAACATCGTTCAAAACAATTTTTTTTATGAACTAACGGGTGGTTCTCTTCCATTTCAATAATATTCATAAACTAAAGGTTTAAACAAACAGTTTTAACCCTTAATTTTCAGAAGAGGATTGCTATTGTTCGCATAGGTTTAAAACGCTACTCACAATATAAATAAGAAGAAATTATATCATGTCTAAAATATAATAACATCCTACAAAAAGAACAAAAATGTAAATATGAAAATCTTGCTATAAAATCAGCAAAAAATAATATTCCTAAAACTTTCTCGCATACTCTGTAAGAAAGTTGCTATCCCTTCCTTCAGCATAAAATTGTGGACCTCCTATAAAGTCGCAAATCCCTTCGATAACATTAGCTGAACCTTTTTCGGAAACATAGACTTTTGATGTTGATTAACCATTTATACTGAAACTATCGTCCTATCTTTAGTGATATTTTTGACGATTAATCCCTGGCAATTCGATTAATACACAAGTTTCAGAAAATCAAATTTATATTTCGGATACTTTTTTTT
>JAPMOR010047966.1:0-37674 GCA_026543865.1 Argiope aurantia | reverse complement strand
TCACGGAAAGAGAAAATAAAAAGTATAATTTTTTCTTTTAATGCTATATTGAAATTCTGCTTAAAAATTTTTCACGTTTAATGAATAATAATTTAATTTCTCAACTTTCTAAATTCATTTTTAAAAGTTCTTGAACCTATTTTTATATTTAAAAACCACCGTTTTATATTCAGATTACTAGATGAGGTATAATGTTTTTTTTTTTTTTTTTTTTTTTGTCAAATGCAATATGATTATGTTAATAAGAAACTTTTTCCGAGCCCATTTTATTATTTTAGCAACAATTACATTAAGTATTGATGGTTTAATTAATGAATAAAATAAGAAAAATTAAATAATTCAGTACCCTTTATTGCATACTCGAAATTTTAAAGATACTACTAGCACAATTTTCAGATGAATTGTTTCACATGATATGAATAGTTTTGAGTTACATTCTAATACATTTTAATAAATATTGACTTATTTCATACATGGAGGGAAACATATTATTTTCTTTATACGAAAATAAGTTATTCATTTTTTTTCCAACAAAGATTAACTTTTTTTTTATGAAAAGATTTTAAGTTAATTTTTCTCTGTTTTATTTAAAGTATACGAAAGTTATTCAAAGTAATTTGATTAAGAATTCTGACTTTATTAGATTAAATAAGTTGAATTCAGAAATGTGTGTGATTTGTTCTCTGAATGTGTATAAAAAGTTAAAATTGAAAATTGCCATAGTAAAATTGATAGTGACCGTAAGTCTGACGATCACAATTATTTTTTTAAATTTCTTAATTTTTCTAAAGATACAAACAATTTATAAAAAATATTAGTTCATGGAGTTTTTGGAAATATATTATTTTTAATTTATTTATATTTTAATTTAATATATAGTTATTATTATACAAATACAAATATTATATAATATTTAATATATAAAATATATTATTTTATACATTAAAATATTACATTATATTTATTTAAATACATTATTTAATATTTATATAATATTTAATATATAAATATTATATTTAATTTTAAAATATAAATTTTATAATTTAAAATTAAATATAAAAAATTTCATTACAAAATTTCAAAAATGGATTTATATTTAAACAATTCAATGTAAGTGGATTTATTTTTAGTATTTCTTCCAATAAAATTATCAGTATTCTATAGACAAAATAAAAAAAGAGTAGAAACTTTATTTAAGAACATGATACTTTAGTAACTAAATGCGAATTTATTTTAAATTTCCTTCATTACATTAAAAATGACGATTTTCTGAATTGAATAAATTAAATTTGAAGTTTTTGAATGATTTTTTTTTTCAAAATAGATTTTATTATCTCCATGTTAAGTGAACACGAGTACTGAGCTGAAGTCACAAAAAATTATGTACAAGTAATTGAATTTTATTTTAATGTCATTTGTTAATTTTTATATCATTTGTTACTTACTAATAATTTAGCTTTTGCTTTGTTTTAAAGTTGATTCAATAATTTTAGTTTGCTTTGTTTATTTTTGAAAGTGTTTCTCATTACATATAAGGACATTGAGAGATTTTGAAATTAAAGTTTTAAGTGTTATGTAATAATTTTCAAAAGTTAATAAATAGTAATAGACTCTCTAATTATAAGAATAATATAATAAAAAAATTAATGTCATTTTTAATTTCCATAATGCAAATTTAAAAAAAAAACTCCTGCAAAACTTTATATCTACGTTAATGTGCAGGTTTTATTCTGTAAAAAAAAAATTCTTTACTTATTTTATTCTATTTCAATTTTTTCGATATAAGATTAGAACTAAAATATTAAATTTTTCCACTCTAATTCTCAATTTTCAGTTATCGGTTTTATCATTGAATAAGCTGATTTAACAACTTTAATATTTCACAAAATCAGATGAATTTCAGTGCAGATTGAATATTTTTATTATGTTGAATAATTTCACTACAAACACTTAAATGGCGCAAAGATTTATTGCAGTATTCCGATTTTATCATTTGTATTTAATAGCCAGTAATATCTTTCCAAATAATAGTGAAATGTTTAATTAATAAAACTATGAATATATTTTTAGGCAAATTGAATTTTCTTACTTTTTTCATTTCTATTTAATTAATATTAGAAATGAGCTTCTAAAATCTCTTGGAATGCATTTCGATAGAAAACAAAAGTTCTTAATTTTTTTATTTGTATTTTGCTGCTGTAAATAATTTCATAACATTTAATCTATTGATACAAAAAAATAGCATTCAAAATTTTTATTGGCAAACCTCTGCTGATGATGGAAAAAAAAAAGAAATAAGATTTCAATCATTGTAACTTCCCGATTCTTTTAGAGGCTATGTGTTTATTACTCATTTTGAAATAAAAGTATTTCTTTTATCTCTCACGCCCATGATTGATTGAAAAGTCGTTTAGAAACGTTTCTCATGATAAGATGAATACTTTCATTAAAAATCCTTTATGGAGAACAAAAGTTTATTAAGTGGGAAGAAAAAAATTTAATCAAAATGGAGACAGCCTTCTAACCGGATTAACGATAGTGAAATTTCTAAAAAGTATATATTTTGTTAGAAAATATGATTTCAATATTTTAGAAAGAAGATTGCGATTTTGGTTCGTGTAATAAATATTGTTTGGTCTAATTAGTTTTCAAATTTCAAATTCAATAATAATTTTATTCAAAAGTAATATTTTTACGATGTCAAATACTTTCATTACAATTGTGAAAGTCAATAAAAAAGTTATTAAAATATTTTATAAAATGAATTTAGAAAATCTCTTAATGAAATTTAAAAGAAATAATCAAATTTCTAACTTCTTAAGAATATTTTTATTTTTATTATTAATATTAAAACACAAAATGCTGCAGAAATAAAAATGGGGGCTGAGAATACGAATGAACAGATTTTGCTTATTACTGCCTATTCGTAATTTGATTACCGCCCGTATTTGCATTAATGTCATTTTACCCCTTTCCAAAATAATTTTGATTAGTTTCAATATTGATTATTTAAATTTTTACTTATTAGGAATTAAATTTGAAACATGAAAGATTTTTTTTATAAATAAATTTTAAATATTTTAAGATATTCAGCAAGTAAATTTCAATTAAAAATTTCATTTCTAAAACTATTTCCCTATATCCTCATCTGTATTGTTCTGTATAAATATGATTGTAATTTAAAAAATATCAGTTCAAGATTTATTGACGAAATTTATTGATCTCCGTAACATAGTGCTAGACACAAAATGATTTAATATAAAAGTTTTTAATTACAGCAAGAAAAAAATCATCCTCTTTCAAAGTGAATTCCAGAATTTTGGTCATGCCTAGAAATGCTTAATCAACTTCGAAACTTAGAAAAAGAGCTGGCAAATATTTCGATTTAAGGGACATTCTTAAAGCAATTTGCATTAACAAGAATTCTTCTGCAAGAAAATTAGTTCCAAAAAGAATGTCCGAGACACACGATATATATATATACATATACATATATTTATACATACATACATGTATATATATATATATATATATATACATAATTTTATAAGAATTACTATTTCCCTATCAATATAAAAAAATTGAATAAAATAATAAGTTTATAATTTTTATATTATAAAAATTCAAGTACATATTGTTGTGTTTTCTAATGTAATAAATATAATTTTTCATGAAATTAAATTATTGAAAACTCAAATAGTTTAGCGTCAATCTGAATTATAATATATGTTAGAAAAGAACATATAAATACATGACGTCAAAATATTTTGGGATTATTTATGCGTTTTATAATATATTTTTAAGAACTTTCATATTAATAAAACATATATTTTTCTTTTATGTAAATCTCTTTTTTTATTTCTTATTTACAGAATTATTTTAATGGTATAACCAGAATGCCAGATATAACCGAAATTAAAATGCTCACTTCAAGGAGCACAATAAAATACCCATTTCAAATAAGGTGCTTTGAGATTGTAAACAATTTTAATACTAAATATTTTATTTTAATATTACAAGAATATTTATGCATTATTTTACAATGCAAGCTTTTAAAAATATATAGGATTCAGAGAACATTCGAAGCAAAGTTTTTTAGTTTCGATCTATATATTTCAATGCATATTTCAATTAATATTCACCACTATATAAATTTAAACACTTCTTTCGCCTAAATAAATTATTTATTTACTCTAATAAATAATATATTTACTCTAAATTCTTCGGATATATGCTTTGGTATGCTAAGAGAAAAGGATTAGAGTTGCTAAGAATCTGTAAAAATACATATATGGCATATGTATCTTATATCTGAAATAACATTGTAAAATTTAGTTTAAAAAATGCTAATTTTGTTCTTAAACATTGGCATTCCGAAAAATAGTAGAATGTATAATTACATATATATGAGAGTAAGAATGTATTCTTTTAATATTTGGGAATCTCAAAAATATAGTTTTAGGTTTTTTTTTAAACTTTTAAAAATTAATGTGAGAGTTTCTGCTCTTATGCACATTTTATAACGACCATTGTCTGATAAGAATATGAAAAGGATTCATACTTCAAAATGTTGAATCAGTCTTGACGCTGGAGCGCAAAAGATTAAAATAGCTTTATAAGAAAACCTCAAAATCGGTAAAAAATATTCGCCCAAAGCGATCGAATGAAGATTTTTAAAAAATTCTTTTCTCAGATGATTGCTTGTAGTCTGATTGTTAACAAAATAAAAAACAATTGTTAACAAAAAAATTAACAATTTAAAATAAAGGAAGCAAATTTAGACTTTTTCACAAAACAATCAACTTGCATTTTCAACGTTCATTACATTCCCAAGTGCATCACTTCATGCTTTTTAGATAAAGATTTTAGGAACATTGCAATTGGGGTTTAGACTATATATATTTAAGATAGTGAAACTCTGAAGATACCTCGTTTTACTCTAAGCAGTTCCATATATTGGTGTTGCATAATCTCATTTACTTTGTTTCATAACGCATAATTTGATTATGATTAGGAAGGGGGCTTCGTTCTCTTCACTCCTTGGCATCATTTTCTGGTGCCATTTCTCTTCATTATCTCAGTTATGAGAAGAGAGAGAAAATTTGTTTCATCTCTTTTAAATAATCATTTATTAGAAATCGCGAAATAAACGATGCCAGAATATGTACATAAAAGTTCATACCATTATAATAGTATTCATTTTCAAGTTAATTTTTCGAAAATGCATTTATTTTTCTCTAGACTATATATATATGTGTGTGTGTGTGTGTATTTCGAATTAACTTTAATTTACTTTTCCATGGGAAGGTATGATTTGCATATGGGATAACTTTGAAGCATACCTGTTCATACAGGGACACAAACGAAAAAAGATTTTTTTTTCTCCTCAACGTTGAGAGATTGTTGAAGTGATTTCTTTGACTAGTGTCAATTCAGGAAAGGGAATCTTAGGTATTTTTGGAAGAAATGCAGCGGGGTGGTAGTCAAGGATTCTTATCTCTTCGCTGCTAGCATGAGAATTACAGGGTCATGAATTGGTTTAGAGCGCGTGTTAGATAAAAGAGTGAGATTTGGACCAGAAAACAAAAGAATATTTTATACTATAGTAATTTGAGCTAATTTAAGATTTAAAAAAATAGAGAATTAAATGGAATTTAAATTATATTAAGATATATCATTAGATATATGATTTAGAATATTAACCCCTTAGGTTACTATCCGTTATTATTTTTCGTAGAAATTATTCTATAGCCAAATGTTTCTATCATAAAATCTAACCACTTAAATAAAACATAAAATTTAATGTTACAAGCAACTAAAAAAACTAAATGATTATTTACATGAATATTATAAAACATTCGTATGACACATTTTTCAATATAACTCTTTAAAAAAGTTGAAACATATAATAAGAGAAAAAACAGAACATTTACTTTTTAAATCACTTGAAATAAAACTTTTTGATCTCGTAAATAATGAATATTCTGTACAACCGCATATGATATTATCTGCCTTTTAATCGGATTCCTTAAAATTTGAAAGAGTTTAAATTTGTTTAATAATTTAATAAGACATATTAAATCGGAATGTGTCTTTCGTATAATAATCGTATCTGAAGTCTAAACAAATGAAATAAATTATTATGATTTTTTAAAAGAATGACAAAACACAATCCTTATTCTCTGCCATTTGCTCTGATCTAAGCAAAATAAAATAATTTTGCATCTGAAAATTACTAATTTTCTTAGACCAAACATAGAAATATTTTTTAAATCTTATTCGAGAATTTATTTCAAGCTGTGAGAATAATAATTTATATTTTTTCCAAGGTTTCTGCAATACTCTGTCTCGCTTTGGTAATATTGAGTTGTTCGGAAAGTAATTTCGGTTTTACCCGACAGAGGTTTAATTGTATTTTTTTGCACCCAACTTCACATTTCAGTCGTATAATTTTTATATACTTTGAGAGCTCTTATAGCAAGGCTTGTGTGTGAAAAATTCCAATTAATTCTACGCCGTAGTTTTTGGTTGGTGCTCTTTTAAATATGGGGAGCGATAAGCAGCATTTTCGACATATCTTACTGTTTTACTACAGAAAGGGTAAAAATGCTGTTCAAGCCAAAAAGAAATGGACCGATGTCTATGGAGAAGGTGTGTTGACAGTACGCCAGTGCCAGAACTGGTTCGCTCAATTTTTTAGACGGTAAAACCTTCACCTCAAATGAGGAGGTCAAAAACCACCTCGATCCGTTTTTTGGCAGCAAAGACCAAAAAATTTATGAGCGTGGAATTATCCTACTATCAGAAAGATGGCAAAAGGTGTTGGACCAGAACGGCCAATATATAATTTAATAAAGTATTTGTTTATTATACGAAAACTGTCTTTCATTTCCACACACACAAAAAAAACGAAATTACTTTCCGAATAACTCAATATTTTGTTTAAGAATTATAAATAGAAATATAATTGAATTATAAATATTTGTAAATATTTAGAAATGAAATCGCGAGAGACAATATTATACAAAATGCTTATTATTATTCGAATTACCAAAATAATTTAATTTCAAAAAGTTCTGTGATAATAAAGATTTGAGTTTTAAAAGCAAAGTTAATTCGTACAGTTAAAGGTACACAATTATGAAATAGTTGCGTATTACAACATGATACAAAAATGTGATAAAAATGGGTAAATGTGATAGTTTTAGTTACCACATTTTATGAAGAATGGAGTTGACTTATTTCTTTCAAGCATACTGAAATAGATTATTGAAGATTGTGAATAAATTATATTTTGTTTAAAATATTCCTATTTTTAGTTCAGTTTTAACAAAAGGATAAACTTATAAGCGTTAATCATTTAAATAATATTTTATTAATCATATTTTGTATCGTGGATATCA
Organism: Argiope aurantia; assembly: GCA_026543865.1. Taxonomy (NCBI): domain Eukaryota; kingdom Metazoa; phylum Arthropoda; class Arachnida; order Araneae; family Araneidae; genus Argiope; species Argiope aurantia. Next base: position 30,271 of record JAPMOR010047966.1, on the reverse strand, counting down.
ATAATGTTTTCCTTGCATATTTCCGACGCGCAAAAGACATAAAATTTAAACTCAAGATTCATTCTTTTTATCGGTTTCATTTCCGGAATGCTTCGAAAATGAAAGATGGGCTTAAAAAATTGCAATTGATCGCAGGATTTAATAATCTGAATTTTAAAAATATTCTCTTTTTTAAAACCGGTATAGATTGTTCAGAGTGCTCATTTCAGAAAGTAGTTAAATATGAAAGCAAATTGCCAAGCAATCGTTTTGAATTCTTTTACAAATAAGTGATGAAATATTTTGATGCTGGAAAAATTCTAAATCTTGAATGCAGTGTGCTTGAAATAGGGTGTCGTTACAAGGAATAAAAGAATATAGAACAATTATTAAGGCGCCTTAGTTTCATAAGACTTAATAGATACTTAAAGCATACATTTTGATTTAAAAGAACTAATTTTTCTCAATTTAAATATTTCTCTCTCAAAAAAGACCAGGAATAGAGAAGAATCGGAACAAGATTTTGATCGAATTGATGATTATACAAGTTTTTCTTCTCTTCCTCTAAAACTTCTTTTAAATTGATGCTTGGAAATTCCATCTTTAAAGAAATGCATTGATTTGAATTCTTTTTAATGGTTATTCATTTCTGTTTCTAACATTCTGACACAGAAATCATGCTTAAAAGAGAAGAATTCTTATAAGATGGCTTGGAAAGAAGAGCATAACTTTTTTTTATTCATTTACAAAATTAAATCCCTAACTCATAAAAATATTAACTGTTAGTAAGTGAAATTATTATTCCATTCTTTTTACATTCACATTTAATTTGTTTAAAAAAATACATCTGTTATATGTGATGGAACTATTTAATTGCTTTCAAAACTCTTTCGAAAGTTTCTCATTCTTGAAATGCAAAATATTCAAAACTAAACCGGTTTCATTATTTTATAAGATTTAAAATATGAGAGGAAGAATAATTTTTACTTAAAAATTATAAAAATTCAAAATCTAAAACACAGGAAACTTTTAAAAATGAGAGTATATTTTCTATTTAATCTTAAATCATAAGAAAGCGCGTTAATCTATACTTATAATAAAGCTCAATGTGTGTGTTGGCGCTCTACAGGCTCTTCTCTATCTGAGAAATTTTTGTTGAATTATTCTTTGAGATATTACATAAATTATGAAAAATACTTTGTAGTTCACATAAGACTTAAATACCGCGCGAATCTGTTTGCAATACTCATATTCAATAATAATAATTATAAATAAATAACAATGAAGATGATAAATAAAATAAAACGCTTGGTTTTATTAAAAAATATCTTTATATTAATTGCAATTTCATCATTTCCACTTTAAATGAAAGTTGAAGTTTTACCGGAAATGACAACAAATTAGCAAAATATATATAGTAAATTGAAAATGAAACGATCTAAACAACAGTATAAGTTTGGTATGACTATCAAAATTTGAAGATTAAAAATGTTTTGTTTGAGAATCTATTAAGAGACCAGTTACTTAAAATATTTAATTGAACATTGTAGCGAGCGGTAATACTGGCGAACCGGCTGGTCGCCAAAGGCGGCTAGTATTAAAATAAAGGAAGAAGTAATTCGAATTCATCTAAATAGTATGATTGAAATTTTTAAAATAAATTCCTTTATTAGTGTTTTTAAAAAAGAATATTCGGCTAATATGTTCAAGGAAAAATATATTACCAGAAATATATTTAATAAATGCTGTTAACTAAACTTATTTTCGTTTGTAAGCCTTCAACACCTTATTGAAATATTTCATAAATTTAACCCTTTGCGGTCGTATGTCTACTATCAACCACCCGGCAAAGAAACATACTAAACTTATATTTTATTCGTCATATCTTAATCTGTATATATCAGTTTACATTTTCAATGAAAGAGCAGAAACTGCTAAGGAACTTATTCACGAACCAATATGGTGCTTCTGCCACTTCGTGATAATGGGACCTAATATTAAAAACGAACATTTATTGGCAAAATTGCAAATTTAAATATTTTCATATAAGTACTATAAATAATTAGAACTACTAGTATAGTTAATGATTAACCTATCTATTTTATTTATTCACAGTAAAAAAACTTAAAATCACAGAATATGGATTTACAACTAAAATTGAACAGCGAATGGAAAACGTTTTAATAAGATGAATATTTTACTGTTCCCAACATAAAGTATATTTTATTCAGAACTAATGAGAAAAGGGAATTTTAAATTGAAAACAGATTATGATTTTGTAGCCCAATTGTGATAAAAGCTCTGTAAAGCAAAATATAACTGAATTTGATCTCCACACTAAATGGAACAAGAAACGAAATCAAGAAAAGTGCAGAATCAAACTTTTGTCCATCATAATTTACCACAGAAATGGAGCAGACCTGTTGCGAATTCTTCATCGATTGCAACAGAAAGAATCGAGTAAGCATTTATTTATCGATTAGCAATCGATCTGCTCCAAACAAGAGTGAAAGCCTGGAATCACGAAATAGAATTATCCTCAGCCTATTTGCCGTCAGGATTAGGCGCCTTCGACTCGATAATAGGACTATAATCAGAAGCAAGGTAGAAGATAGCATTCTGCAAATAAACTTATTTGCCCAACGTTATTAGATTTTCCCCAAAGTATTACTGCCAATAATAGAACCGAATGATGGACAGATTCCATGAATACTTTCCTTTCAGGATTCAAATGACAATGTATCAAGTAGAAATCTTAACCAGAGTTGTGACGAATTGGTTCAATTTGTTTCAAGCATGATAGAGGTCATTTAGTTAAACCAGTTCTATCCATTGAATTTTTTGTTTTAAAAAATATTTCTTTTTTATATTTTTACCTGAAATAATTGAAATCAGAAACAAATACAAAAAGCCTTTTAACCTGCAAAAAGTATTTAATTTAATTTTCCTAAAATTAATCTCTCACTTGAGAAATGGAGACTAGAAGCATCTGGTATGGTGGTTGATGGTGTAATGGTGTGGTGTGTAACCCCCTATCGATGAAGGGATGTGCCTCCTACGGGAAGGATTGTGCCGTAGCCGATGATGGCTTTATGGGTTCAACCTTAATTCCCGACAATACTTTCCCGTTGTTTGATCATGCATATTTATCCAAATACTTTCTGTGAGTGCAAGAAGGGGGTAGAATAATTGATTATAGTGTCCTAACCTTAAAATATTTACTGCCAACTATCATTTATAGTATTTTAAGTAAAAAAGTAGCAATTTCTTTACTTTTTTCAAATTTCTATTGTATTTGTATATTTATGCTTTTTTTTTCATCACAACTTCCACAAGCTTTTCATATCGTTTCCAATATGAAAAGCTTTTAGGCTTCCTTTACTTCTTTTAAATTTATGCACATGTGTAAAAAAACCATGCTATATTATGAACAGATTTTTTTATATTTTTTCCCCTCGACTATTTTTATTTATCTTTCCAGTGCATATTTTTGTACAAACTCGGAATGATTTTTTTTTATTTCAATTCATTTCTATACAAAAATAGATGTTGTAATGATGGGTTGTTAGAAATCGTTAGTTCATAATAATCAGACGCATCGGTACATATATCTCAATACACTTTTATAAAGCAAATGAGTTGATAATCGACGATAACTGAAATTATCGGTACCTACGGAACTATAGTTAACGGCGTCACCATGAATGACGTAATTACTTCTAGGCGAGTTATAGCTCCAGTTTTTTCCAAGCATTCCGTGAGAATGAGAGATTTTTGCTTTAAATGCCCTTCTCATGAAGCGACTTATCATTTATGGTGTTTGAAACTGAATTCTCTTGAAATATATTGACTTTATTTAAATATAGTCAAATCGCCGCATTAAATGTGTAACGATAGAATAAACAAATAATATATAAAAAAATGTAAGTCAATTCTTACTTAGGTCATCAAATTTTTTTTTATTTTAGTTACTTTTTATTAAATAATTACAACTAATATAAATATGTATATACGTATGACAGAATTACAATAGTAAGTGGCAAAATAGAGCTTGGCGACAAACTTGGCGACGGGACGACTTTAGCGACCAAATAGAAATGACTGGGCAAATTTAATTAATTAATTAATATTTGAAAAAAAACTGTATTAACATCAAGTGTCATTCACTACAAGTTTAAAAAATTGTGTTTGAACTTGAGTGGATGAATATTATGTATTTCATTTTAACGAATGAAAATTTGAACAAGCTATATATAGTGAGAGTGTGAGCTAATAGTACGAATTAAAAAATGGAACTCGAATTTCGAATTGTCTTTCATTGTTGAAGCTTCTACTTCTGTACTTATACATTTTCACTGATATAATTCCGGTAATAGTGAAAAGCTTTTGAGTGGAATTCATAAAATTGTAAAGTCTTAGATACTTATTTATATGAATATATTTTTTTAAATTTAGATTATTCTTTTTTTATTTTCGCAAAAATTATAGCTTTGTTTTTTTTTTTAATTTGTTATTTATGCTACCACTTGTTTAATTGCATGACAAATATTTTTGACAGAGTACAAACAAGCAAATCTTGATTATTTATAAATTTAAAAATTTGGTACTGTAGTGTATTGTACAAAGGGAGTATGTACGTACTTCCTAACGGAAAATCGTGTTACTTTAGTTTTTATAGAAAAAAAATCTTTAATTTGAAACTGAATGCATATTGTTAATGAAATATTATTTTCAGAAAATTATTAATTTTCATGTCCATATATAAACAATAAATAAGAGTATGCATTATCTTTTCAAAGCAAAATAAAAATTTATAAAAGCACTGAATTTATTTCATAGGTAATGGCGCTATATAGTCATATCTGTTATAAAAATTCTCGCTATATTGAAAAGTGTTTTATTACAATTCACTATGAATGTTAAAATTCATAGATTAAAACGAAATGCAAAAAAAAAGTACACAATGAAACGCAATAGTAAACAAACCAATGAGGTATGGTATTTTTTTTATTAAAAACTAGCAAAAACAAAAGCAATTAAATAGCAAAGGAAAATAAAAGTGAAATAAAATGCATTCTATTAATTCCAAGTCACAAAAATTACTCTTAACGATAGTAATTACATATTAGTTCACGAAACTTTCACAAATAAATTTTTACGTGTCGTTAAATGCAAAATAATTTTAAGAAATCTAATGATGAATACAGGTCTTCGAGAGAAAATTAAAGGAATTTTATGTGCAAACTTAAGATAACACTCTTAAAATGCCGCATGTATTCACACATTATTGCTAATATAAATTCAATTTGTTCCGAACATGAGTTGATATCTTATGAGAAATTTGCCCTTTTCTAATCTTTTTTATTATCTTAAACATGTTACTTGAGATGATGTCGTTAACATAAATCGTCAATACGGTAAGTACCTAAATAGTTACGATGTTATATTAAATGCTTTTTATTAACTTTGCGACTGGAAATCAGCAGTATAAAGGGTAAAGAACCCTTATTTAATTACAATTTTTAAGAACGAATCATTTTTGTCGCTTCGAATCTGCTGTTTGCTTAACATTTGGTGAATCCATTAGCTTTCAAAGGAGCAATAAAGTACTTAATTTTGATTTTAACATAAACTCTAAGGTAAATATCATACTAAATTTAACAGGCAGTACTAAAATTTCTCGATTCTTTCAAAGAACTCGAATCTAATGTCGAAATCTACTTCGAAATAATTTTCAGAGCTTTTAATGGAATGTTTAACTAGGAATTAGTGACATACCTTTTTCATGATCAAACATTCAATTAAGAAAAGCTATAAAGTTAATAATCGGTTTAAAAATAAACCTAATTAGGTATATTGTCGGAGAGAAACTTTGTGAGATATCTCTTGTGACATAATTTTTGGAACAGATTAACAATAAAAATTTAATTATCAAGTTTCTGACTCTGTATTAAGATAAAAAAAAATTAGAATTCATATCGATATTTCTTTTAACTGGACTCTAATTGAGTTGATAGCTGAATATGAAGAAATGATTACTTTCCCATCAGACTTTCATCTTAGTTTTATAAAATTGATTACTAGTAATTAACAAGCAAAATAATATTCTCAATTCAAGCTGACAATACCTATTAGACTGCGTATTTGTTTCTTGGTTTGTTTGTGTTATATTTGATGGTACAAAATTCCGCTTTCTTATAAAAAGAGATGGCAGATCTTTTTTAGCTGTCAAATCCTTTTTAACCAAATAATTTAAATTGTGGGACCTCCCTTTTAAAAGTAAATTTGTCCACAATTGTATTCAATCTTGTTCAATATATGTTAAACATGCTGCGCCAATTAATTTAGAACCCATTGTTCTTCTGTCAAAAGGAGAAAGACATGATTTCACTCAAGATGTTAAAAAAGCACCCAGTTCAATGCTTGGAGAAGTCCTCAGTTACATTCTTGAAGTAACTATTATGTCACTTGAAAAATCTAAGGCCTTCAAATAGAACTGAAATCTGGATAGAAGCAGTTGCTCCCTCCTCAAGATGCTTACCTATCTGTTGACCAATTTCAGTCGTTAACTGTCTTACTATTAATGTATTGTTATCATTGTTCATATAATGAAAGATATTTTAATAGTAGCTTAATTTGTCTTTCGTGTGTTCATACTCTTTCCTCAGTTCGTTTCTTTAGAAAAATAACCAAGAAGTTAGTGACTCTTCTAGAATTGAAAAAAAAATCTTTTTTACTTTTAATGAAACAGAACATTCTTCTTATGAGTTCATTCTAATTGTAATGACTTATTGTATGAATTTTATTTCATTTAAATAAATATCATGTTCTGAAATTACATAAGGCTTTTTCATATAGGACTTGTAATTTTAAATATTTTTCAAATTCGAGGACGATATTAGATTAGGCGCATCATTATACACAAACTTTCCATAAGTTTAATAGAATTAACGAAAGCTTTCCAAATACCAGTCTCATGTCAAAAGTAATTTCACATGATAATTCACTATGCTCCAGTTTATCTAGTATTGTAGCTGTAATCTGACTTTGAAGCTTTTTATCCTCTTACAGGTGGACAATGGATTCCAAAATTAATTAGTGTGTTGCAATGGGTGTTTTTCACATAAATGGAAATTGGCACCCTAGATATAAAATCATTTTCTGCCTATTTTGAATTTCAAAGGCCATGATGTCATGCTTGAAAGATTTAATTTTTCTCAAATCATCTATCAATCAGTTGCCCTTTCGTAGTAGAAATAAAACATCTTAATTTTCAAGAGTTAATATGATTAATTTCATGATGACATCTTATTTTTTGAGAACCTTCTCAATAGTTATTTCCTTCAAATTATCATAAACTTAATACTTCTTTTTTTAATCACTAAAATTAATGTTAAATACTTCATCGAAACCATGATCATTTTCAAACAACCATTTTCCTTGTTTGCACAAATTTGTACTGAATATATTAAAGAAGTTGAAACAATAAAACTTCTAATGATTGAATACTTTTCGATAAATTGAGTATTATTTTCCTCCAGTTTTGTTGTTCCAGACTTATATGAACATTTTAGCATTGTATGTCAGTAAATTCTAACAGAATGTAGCTACTTATAAATAATTGAGAAAACTCAAAGTAACATATTAAATCAAAATTTCAGAAAATAAAAGTACCAGGATTTCAAAATTTCTCCAATTCTTTTATCGTACTTAATAGAAATTTGTTTACTGTAACCAGACGAAATCGTAGTCAGCAACAAAAGATGATTAATAATTACAGAGTCTAGCATTTGTTTTTCAGTAATTATATATTTTCAAATAACTAATGGAATTTTCAGGTTTAGTGAAGTAATGATGCAGGAAGATGTTGCTTTTCTTTGAAAAGAGTGATTGCAACTTATCTGAAAGCTTCAGGGCATGTTTTATTTTTAGATAATACTTTATTAAAACTATAATTTAAAAAATGATTTTTTTTAAAAAAAAGAAGTCTTTGGAGTGAATTCTTAAATTTTTATATTATAAAAGGTTTGCTTCCCTTTTTTTTATGAAGCAGAAACGTAGTTGGGAAGGACTGGTAGTGGAGTTTTGAATAATTTTTTTGATTAAAATTTGCTTTATTTTCAAATAACATACAATTAAAAGGAGAAAAATTAAATTTTTTGCAGATAAAGTCTGAAGTTTTAGAGCAACTAAAGCATACAAATTGTCCAAAATCATTTACAATCAAAAATACCCATCATACCCATACCCATTTCTGATTACAGGAGAATCATTATTATTATTTTGAGATCATATGATAAACGATAATTGACATCATGATTGCACAGATCTTAACTTATAAATTTTTAAGAACATAGATATCTACAAACCGTATTTTTTTTAAAAAATAATAATTTGTTCTTTGAGTTAGAACAGCCAATTCGAGATCGGATTCCACAAATGATCAGTCTTATTTTACCATACAAGTTACTTATTTACCACACCGAAACGCATTACAGTTAAATTTGCTATTCTTGGTAAAAGCATCTTGCTTTTTCATGGCAAGAAAGGTTGAAACAGAGGAGTGCTATATCAGTCATTATCCTTGTTCTTTGACCACGATTCTGAGTGATGAGATGCGTCTGAAATAGCCTTCATGTATCTTCTGGTCATTAATCAAGCTAATTCATCAGACTTAAACTTCACGAGATATAAACTAAACACAAATGAGTAGAAAGCATTATTTAGACAATTCCAGATTATTGAGTTTGAGATTTAAACATGTGACTCAATGGCTGCATATATAGATAATTTTTTATAACATACTATCTTTAAATTAAAATTTGTATTTAGGCTTGTGCTTGATAAAGTATATTACACATTATAAAATGACATTTTAAAAATTATATCCTGGATTACGAAACTAAAAGGAAATGTAAAATAAGTCAAAAGCTAATAATTCAGTGAAATATACAGAAATCGTTGAATGTGTATTTTGTTTCGTAAAATAAATCACGATTATAAAGTCACTGTACATTCTTTAAATACTCAATGCTTCTTTCCTGGTGTAAATTCAGAAAGCTAGTGGAACCCCCCCCCCAAGTATTTATATTAGCTTCAAGATTCAAAAATCTGGAATGCTAATTTGGAATCAGTATGAGAATAAATAACAATAAGATCTATTCGTGGAAAAAGGGTTTATGAGTAAAGCAAATAAAATTAATACCAAGTTAAATCAGCTTGATATTATGCCGGGTTTACACTCGGCCAGTTATAAAACGGTCAGCAGGCAGCGCATGCGTAGAAAGGCTGAACAATGCTGTTCGATCGATGGCAAGTAATTGTCCCGACAGGACAAAATGCCGCTGTATTGAATTTTTTCTCACTGCGCATGCATTTGTAGAATTTGGCGGGTTATTTTTTCAAAATTTTTATTTATTTATTTATTTATTATTATTATTTTTTTTTTTTTTTGGCTTGAAAAAATTGATCACTTGTCATAGATTAATTCCGATACTTTTTGCTCTTTGTTCTTACTGATGTGACATTTTTTTCATTTTATTTGCCATTTCTTTTCTATAGTTTTCCAAATTTATGTATGTTGACTTTTTTTTTTTATTTCGCCATGTTCTTTTGCGTAAATATCTATTATTTTAATACGATGCGCAGTGAAGAAGAAAAATTCAGGGACACCAAAATGGCAATTTATAGCCAAGCATGGAATGCATGAATCTATCTTATCAAATTATGGCAAACATAAATCAGTCTCATTCTACACATGCGCTGCTTACTGGCCGTCTTATAACTGTCCGGGTGTAAACTCGGTATTAAGTGTTGCCCAGCAAATTACGCTTATGAGTATTTAAATGAAGAATTGAAAAATTATAAATTGCGTTGTTGGAACAATTGTTCAAACTCTTAGGAGAAGTTAATGAGCAGATTTTGTATTCAAAGGCCAATTGAATTTAGTATTGATACAACCGGATTATGTAAAAGACGTCGAACATGTGGGTTAATTCTCCCTGACTGCTTTCGGAAAATTTCGAAATTTCACGAAGTTGGAGTAAAAACATCCAAAAATATTTATATTATCTTCAATATTAAAAAAAATCTAGAATTTTCATTGAATACAGACCCGAAATCGTAAAAACTATTATCATTCAGTGATATAAATAGATTGCAATGAACAATTGATTACTGAAATTTGCAAATATTAAGAGCTTCTATAACTGTTAAAATTCATAGTGAATAGCTAAAACATTTTGATACTTAAAATTAACTCTTATGTAATTCTGCATAAACAATGATTATTTTTCCTTTCTTTCAACTTTTTATGTCAAATACTTAAATTTATTTGTTTTTATTTAGTAATTAATTATTTCAGAAAGACCAGACAAATCAGTTTATATTTTTTTTGGTAGATTTTCAAAATGAATTCAAAACATCCTAATTAACCTAATTAAACCTAATTAAAATCACAAATATGAAATTGACACATGAAAATTTTTTCTGCCTTCAAATTTAAATAGTAAACGGTATATTTTTGAAAAAAAATCATTTCCTTTTTAACATTTAATGCTGGGTTTATTTTTTAGCTACATTTACACTAACTTGCATTTTAAAGCATAACACTTTTATACCAAATTCTTTCACTAAAGAGTATGATAAAAATTTCAGTAGACAATACAGCAATCATTGTTCTTTTATAGACTCGCTCTACATTTTAAAAAGCAAACAATTTTTTTTCTAGGTCTATAAAATTGATATTTACTCTGCACTTTAAACGATAAATTATGTGTTTATAGTTCACATATGTTTGAAATAAGGGTTTCCATTGATCGTCAAGACCGAAGAAATTCTAACCTTTATACTTTATTTTATGTGAAGAAAGGAAAAAGAAAAGTTGGAGAAATCATCGTAAAATGAATGAAAAGGCTGATTTTGCTAATGCTATTCAATCAACCTTTTAAATGATAAATGTAATTCAAAAATTTAAATTAATTAAAAATTGAGGAATTAATATTTTCTAAAGATTATCTTTGATTCAAATCTAATTAATTATTAGCATTTCTATATGAAACCAAAAAAATAAATATTTTTATAATCTGTTTTTTAGATTCTGAATTAGTAAATCGGTTAAATGATTATAGGTTTTTGTAAAACGCGTAAGTATTGATATTTTTCCGCCGTAAATAGTCTAGTTCCATAATCGCAGTATATCAAGTTATAAATGAAAAGTTGGTGAAATTATCCTTCATAAGCATGAAAGAAACAAAATGTAATAAAAGTTAGAATACATATCATATCACTGTAGTTTTAGTGTTTACATACTAGCCTTTATTGTAATATGCCGAGGAAACAGTTTCTATAATCTACATAAGATTAAACGAAAATTAGATTTAATTTATTTTCTGTGTTTAAGATTTAAATTTTTGTACAAAACATTGTTTCAAATGATATGCATTTTTTAATAAAAGAAACAATTATTAAAATTTTAAGAATTTTTTTCGCATCAAACATTTATCATAATCAGAGATTAATTATTTGTTTAATAATTATGATTTATTGGAATTTTTAAATTACAGGAATTATATCTTGAATATAGATCTATCTCAATTATTCTTAGAAGAAAAAAATAAATTTTTTAGCCATTTTTTATCAAAGATTTATTCAAATGAAAGTTTAATAATTTTGTGATTAATTCTTTGAATATATTATGTTTTACTTAGAAATGTAATAAATGACGGCAAAAATCGTAAGTAAAATACATAATTCTATTTAAAGTTCTCAAGCGGAAATTGAAGTACAATTTTATCATATTATATTATATTTTTGAAAAGTGTTTCGAGTCGGGAAAAATATTGCATAGTGAAAATGAAAAGAAAAACATTCTTATAATATTTTTCTTTTTTTTCACCAATAAATTTTATAAATAACACTGAACATTGAAAGTAGTAGTGCCAAGAAAGTATTGAAAGTAGTTCAGCCAAGTTAAAACTCAGTTAAGATGATCTAGATAAAATGAGAACAAATTTTAATATCCTGATAAAATAAAACAAATTTTAAATTTTAAAGCAAATCCTGAGAGGGAAAATTTTATTTTTCATATCTTCTTCTTCATCTACTATTCAAATTTCTTAGAAATATTAATGTTTGCACTTTACCAGCGCTCCTAGTTTTTAAAGATGTTAATAACTATCGCACTGCTTCAGATTTTTCGCATTAGGAACTTAAGGTACTCCTGATGTCAAACACTCTGAGAACAAATTTTTCAACACATATAATTCTAAAGTCAAATAACTTTTTTGGAATGGTTCGCCGAAAAGAACTGAACACTTCTACAGAGACAAACTACCGAAGATTTCAATGAGGAATCGATTAGATGTTTCTGTATGTTTTGCGATTCAATGCATGTAAAATTGGATCTTTTCATTTTCAGAACTTTGCAGCAGAATTTTAATTTTTTTTTAAAAATGCCATGATTACTTTGTGATTAAATTTGCAACTTGAGAGGAAAAAAGATTAGAATTTTATATTTAAACTAAACATGTGCCGTTAAACTGAACAAAGCTTAGCAAGCATGAGAAAATAAATTAGAATATCATTATTTTACTGATCTCTTAGTTTTCAACTGTAGTCATGTGGTTAGGCGAAATGTGAGCCTAGCGTTCTCTACAATGTTCCGCACAACACCGGCGTAATAATGTTTGCAGATGGCATGTTTAAATTATTTAAGGACTTTGAGTGAATTAATAGTAAAATCGAACGTGACATTGTAATCTCTGATCCTGAAGTCTTACAGATCTTAGCATCTTATTAATTGATTAGTCAGTCCATTCTCTAAATACCTTTGGATTGATAATGCTTGTAATGTGGGATAGATTAATTGTGAAAATAACCTCAGGGAAAAACTTCAAAATGGAAAGTCTGATGACGTAGTCGTCTGAAGTAAATACAAAAACAACTAACCGAATGATGGTCAAAAGGTTATATGGCTTGATCAAGTTTAAGTGAATTCATAATTATATTCACATAAACTTGCAACTTCAGAATTAAGAAGCATGAATTTAAAGTGTTGAGAGATTAATCGTTACAGGCAACCGAATCCAAGAGACTTTTCATCGGTATAATTTTCTTCTTCGACAATATTTTTCACCCATTCTTATTCAATTATGATGTCCCCATTTATACCACTATAGTCCAGGTCTTCCGGTATTCAATTGTGTTAAGTAACTAAAGAAATCTCTGAGAGGATAATGATCTTTGTAAAGAAAGATGAAAAGTAGGTGATTTGATTTAAATAGTTCTCAAAAATTCTCCGAGAAATTTATGAGATCGCTACTGTCCATTTTCTGTCTTGTTGAAATATAAATGTCTTCCAGATAATACCAAATTTGGAAACTGCAGGAATTCTTTATTGCTTTATCGTCTGCTGGTTTCTTTGTTATTGCGCATCTCTTAAGTCAAAGAAATAATTTGTAGAATTCTTTCGAGCATTCTTACGTTTGGTTCTATAAATTTCCGATACAAAACACATTCTCAGCTTTTGAAATATTTGTAATGTAATTATTGCTTTACGCAAATGCTAAAGAATTAAATTAATATAGCTAATATAAGAATTAATTAATATAATTAATAAAAGAATTAAATTAATATTATTGATTTAAATTTAATAAGGAGAGGACGCAACTCATTTATAGACAATTGTTAAATTTCTGACAAATATTTCCACTCAGGTTGTTTGTTTATTCCAATATATGTGAACTTTTTGTACAATATAGTGTGTAAAATTTTCAAAACTTTATAATTTAATAATTACGAATGCACATTCGATTTTTTTAAAAATTAATGCACGAAATCAAAAAGCAAAAATTCTAGAATATACTTTAAATTTGAAAAGAGAATACTGCAATATTTCTTATCTCTGTATTGTATGGGAAATTCTCTCATGTATTAAACATGGAATAAAAGAGTTGAACAAGAATGCAAGAATACATTTTTGAGGGATTTATATTATTTTCCTTTATTTAGGTATGAAACAAAGTGCCGTGTCTCTCCTTGTGGTCCTTGTTTTGGTCAGCTGCCTCTGGAGCACGGAGGGTCGATATTTGCCAACTAGGTCTGACAACAGCCGGTACGAGCACATCAAAGAAGTACTCAGAGCGGTGAGTCACGATTTTTTAAATAGATGTTGTAGCGGTTACAATTACTGCCTTCTCCTTTCTTCATAGGTGGCGCTACTAGAGCCACCTATCAAGAGTCATGTTTTCCCATGATTCCTCTTTCTTGTCTCTGGTGTTGTCCTTGCTTGCCGTGTGTATTTGTTCTATGCCTTGTTCTTCAATATGCTTGTGTTAAATGTTTGTGCCGTGGAACTTAACCCGCTAATTAAAAGTAGTTCCTGAAACTGAACTCATTCTTTCATCCATGGCATAACACACAATAAAGAGTCTCGTCCCTCTACAATGTTACATTAGATGTCATTAACTGGTGATTATGCATAATTACCGGTGGCTTTATTGCTGCAGAGATTCAAAAAGAAAAAAAAATTCTTACAGATATGAAGCTATATTTATTTATGGTACTTTAAGATTTGATAAAGCAGTTCCCTGATATATGAATAAATCTTTCAAGTTATAGGAAATTTTGAAATTTTGTAGGTATAAGTATGAAACGCTGTTATTTGCAATTCAGTGAAAGAGGGACGTTTTATTTATCGATTCTTCTTTATTATGCGATTCCTATAAAAATTCATTATTTTAAATTCTTTTATATCGATTTCCATACAAACCAGATTGCCCGTCTTTAATTTATCACCTTATTTATTGAAAATATAGGCACAATAATTAAGGAAATTGAAGTTTGCCTTTTTTTTTTTTTTTTTTGCGGCGACACACTTTATCATAACTATAAAAGAAACTGGTGAACGTAAATTGAAAAATAAATTTTATTCCTGTGATATATTGCTTCACATGATTTAAATCTCTAAGTTTTCTCATGTTGCTATAATTAAAATATCACATTCATTAACAATTAAACTTTAAAATTTACAATTCATCTTGCCAAATTTTTCCAAATACCCTTTTTATGATGTTTTAAAAAAATAAAAGAAAAAAATTTTCTGTCTGAATAGTCAAAGTATGTATTTGCTACTCGAAAACTTCGAATTTAGTTCAGTTCAGCGGCATCAAAGTCTGATTTTAAAGTAACAGAAGCGTTATTTTGAGAGAATCCTCATCGGATGATGAGGAGGACCAAGTTACCTCGTCGCCTCAACGGAGTGATGTTTGATCAACAAAATTAGATTTAACGTGCATTAAACCCACATACAAGACGAATTTTCAGTCGGATTTAAATATAGGAACATAGAATTCCTCAGGCTCAACTATGATTGATCTCTGCGATCCTAGGACATTTTAAATATATTAAAGTTAAAGCCAATGTTAAAGAAGTTCACTGCTTTAAAGAATTTCATTTAATTTTAGTTCGAAGCTTTTTCACAGAATACTATACATTACATACATACGTCTTTCTGTTTCTCCTCATTATATATATATATATATATATATATATATATATATATATATATATATATTCTTTTATTACTGAAAGTAATTCATTATATTTTTTGATAACTACAAGTTTTCAGATCGAGAGTAATTGCTAATATTTTTTTATTTATATTGCTTATAGATGAAAAATATTTATACTAAATTTTTAGAGTGTTATGTTTTTGAACATTTTGTTTCGCAGTTGTTGGATCTGAACGACAGTGAAGCTCAGGCCGGAAGACAAAACTACATGTATGAGGATGTCTTGCGTTCGAAAAGGGATGCTTTCAAACAGCACCCGTCCTCACCTTTGGAATCTTAAATCATCGGAAAAAGTTAGTCCATTTCAACATTATAATTTTGTAGCTAGACATACGAGTGATTCCTTATGAAATAAAAATAAAAATTAATTGAATATGATTTTAACATTAAAGTATTTTTTCTTGTGCGATTATTAAGAATACTTTTTTTTATTAAATTTAATAACTGAATTATAATTTTATAGTTATATCTAAATTATATTAAAAACTTCCACTAGATCTCTTAAATACAGAATCATTTATTCCATAATCAGCTGAATAAATATGATTTATTTTTCTTTATGATGCTAGTTGATATTGTAGATGCGCAGTACAAACAATCGATATCTCATGAACTTTGTAAGTTGCTTTAGGTTTTGTACGACATACACAGAAATAAAAACTAACAGAAATGTCTTCCCTCACCTTCTCATTCCCTTTCTCGTTGGTAAATTGGCCACGTTGGTAGATACAAAATGATCAAACGACTATAGACATTTTATAAAATTATGAATCAAGTCCAAGTAAAATTGATTTTGAATTGATTTTTTTAAGTATTCAAAATTTTTATTGATATTGATTTAAAGAATATGCCTCCACTTTAATGAGTAACTATTAAGTAATTTGCAGATTATTAATGTAAGAATTGGAACAACTTTTTACTCTTAAATCGATAAGCCTATTTAATTTGTAGTATAGATAATCTGCATATTGCCTGACAATTTTATGTACATCACCTGATGTCCTTTAGTGGTTACATATACATTTATACTGAATAAGTGAAGGACGTTGAAATGATATTAGATGTCCATCAATATTATTGAATAATTTTCAGACTTTTTAACATTTCTTGTTCGAGAATAAACTGGTGTGCAAAACTTAAGCAACAGGTATGTTTTTTGCCATAAATTCACAAGAAATCATCTGAGAGACATGAAATTCAGAAATGAGATGCAGCATTTTGTCCTGAAAGAATGACGATAGCATAGATGCGCAGAAATGAATACAATGCATACAGTATGGAATCAAACAAAAAAAAGACTTTATTGAACTCATAGTATCGTTACACATGATTGTCTGTCCAAGAGGAAGAACAGCAAGCAGATGTTCCTTAGTATGGGATATGCTCTCCACTTAATGCAATGGTTGCTTCGCACCGTCTCCCCATACTCAGCACCAGATTGTCCAACAGTTCTTGAGGTAAGAGTGCCCATTCCTCAATCAGCATCTGTTTCAGTTGTCGGGTGTTCCCAGGAGGATGTAATCGTGCCGCAAGACGTCTCCCCAAAGCATCTCACACATGTTCTATCGGATTTAAATCAGGGGAGCACGCCGGTCAATCCATTCGAGTGATATCTTCACTTTCCAGGAGCTCCTCAACAGCATGAGTCCTGTGTGGCCGTGCATTGTCATCTATAAAAACGAAGTCTGATCCAATGGCACCTCGGAACAAACGCACATGGGGAAGGATCACCTCCTGACAATAGCGATCTCCAGTTACAGAACCTCTGTCGAAAACGTGGAGCTCAGTCCACCCGTTCATCATAATACCTCCCCAGACGACAACTCCAGGACCACCGAAACGGTCTCTTTCCGTGATGTTACAAGCGATTCCCAACGCCAGTTGATTTGGAGAGAGGTCGGGACACGGTTTCATCCCAGTAATCCAGTTCATCTGCTTGCTGTTCTTCCTCTTGGACAGACAATCATGTGTAACGATACTATGAGTTCAATAAAGCCTTTTTGTTGTTGTTTGATTCCATACTGTATGCATTGTATTCATTTCTGCGCATCTATGCTATCGTCATTCTTTCAGAACAAAATGCTGTATCTCATTTCTGAATTTCATGCATCTCAGATGATTTTTCGTGAAGTTATGACAAAAAACATACCTGTTGCTTAAGTTTTGCACACCAGTGTAGTTCACCAATATGGTGTTTCTATAAAATATCCGTATTTAACACGGATCCCTAAACAAATTATTACATTGAATCCTTCTTCCAAGTATAATAGTTTTCTCGCTGTCAGATAAAGCCATATATGATTTCGAGTAGCTATTATTGTTTCATGTGTATTAATAAGTTATATTTAGATTACATGTTAGAATGTTTAGATTTTTGTAACATGAGTGTATTTTATGTGTGTTAGTGCGTTATATTTAATTATTTTCATGACGTTGCCTTTCAGGAAAGAGAGCAGATCATCTTCTCACTTTCAAAGACTTTATTTCCTGCGTTCGTGCCAACTAACTCTCCGATTAAATTATTAATGAGTCCTCCTATTTTACTCAGAAGTTGAACCTTATGCATTTGAATTCTGTTCATTTCATGTACAATATTATGTTATCATTCAGTGAATAAAATCATTTTATTGGTGTCCTATTTTTTTTCTATTTGTTTCTCAAAATGTTCTTCTCTGCTTTGATATTCGACCCTTTGAACGATGACATGTCTCTAAACTGACCAGAACATGATTTTGAATGAACTGGGAATGTGTGAATTTGATAACTTTAAAGTTATAGAAATTTTCTTAAAATAGGTGAGATCGGATTTTTTTTTTTTTTTGCTTAATTTAGGAATTTTAAAGATTTAATTTGACAATTTTTATGATTTAATTTAGTAAGATAAAACTAAAGATGCTATTAAAGGTGATAAAAGTGCTATTTAGAGCTAAGAAAGGTAATTTGTCGTCAAAAACATGTACAATACTTGATTTAGCACTTTTTACCTCGAGATCTCCAAATTACAAGCTAAGGATGAAAATGTGAGTCAAACTGATTTAATGCAAAATGCTATTTCTTAATTAAAAACAGAGAACTCAGTAGAATGGGAAGTAATACCTGCTCTTTACTATTCAAGCAGATGAATAATAAAGGCAGATGATAATTATACCAGATATCACACACCGATTAATTCTTCAGATTTTCTGGGAAACAATTCATACTTTATCTTTTCAATCCCAGTTGATTTGAGGGACAAATTTCCCACTATATTTGAATTAACTTTGAGCGTCTGGTATTTATTTATGCGAATGTAATATTTTTCAAAGTTGCATAATGAATGTCGAGTAAATAAATCTTTATACATATATGAAAACTAAAATTAACTGATAAAAATATAGATTATTTCAGACAATTTTATTTTAGAAAATATTCCAAATAGTATGCGTATTATATAGATAATTAATCTTTTATTAGTAAGGTAACTATCAAATTATGAAATTCACTAAACAATTTTAAGTGCATACTTTAATGCAAAATGTTTAATCAAGTTGTAATGGTAGAATCAAGATGTAATGGTAATTCGAACCAACCAAAACTATTTTTTGTAATCATTATCGCTTTTAACAATATTGAAACATCATACAGAAATTACACTTTTTGCAATATCATATTGTAGAGAATGTAAAAAATCAAATGAATTTTTTTAGAGATTTGCACTTTAGTGCACTAATGCAAATAAATAAATACTGAAAGCAAAAATTCTCTGCATGGATTTTCGACTTATTATTGCTACAGATGGAAATTTTTTAATTATATCACTAGGATAAATAAAAGCAAATTTGAAAAAGTGCTTAGTTTCAAAAGAAATATTTGAAAGATTTCAATTTGTATTGTATACTAAGTAAAATAAAATATAAAATATAGATAAGATAAAATGATATCAAATCATTTATAATAAATTTTATTTAGAATATTCCTCTGCAGAATTTTCATTTAGTAAGCCTTCCATAGTAAAACGTGAAGATATTTCAGGTCTTTTATCGACTGATAACCGACTTTCTTTTATAAATTTTAACTTGAACCAAAAAATATCACGGTAAAACACAGCAAAGATTTGAATTAGTTTCAATCCATTATTTATAATGGTTTTTTGAAATATTAGTTCTTTTCAAAAGTAGTTTTGAAAATAAAAACTGTCGAACACAAGGCATACAACTAATATTTATAATGTTTATTTGGAAACAGTTTTTTCATTGTCAGCAGAGGATTCGAAAATAACTTTTTCGTCGATTACTAGATGCAATTCATTACTGATAATCATTTTCTTTATTCTTAACGAAAATGTTCGAAAATAATAAAAATAATCCGAGTAGATTCAATTATATATTCATAATAACATTTGAAACAAGTATTTATTTGCTTAAAAGATTTAGTCTTTCTGCCTTTCATTTGTAACCTTCACAAATGACGCTAAATTAAATAAAAATCTTGATTAGTATCTAGTGAGAAAATGTGTAGACTGATCACAAAATTTCATTGGTAGATTTGGATTTAGAAATGACTTATAGCAAGTAGAATATTAACAATCTCAAATCATTCATTAAAAAATACATAATAACAACTGAATAGAAAATTCGTTTGGCATATTTGTAATCTCTTAAAATGCCTTTATGAAAAACAAGCACACTTTAAACTTTTTCAACTCCGTGGCGCCTTGATTTTAGAAAGATCTTTGATTTTCTATTCTATTGTGCTAGTTGGAAGTTTTAGAAATGGGAAGAAATTTCATTATTTGGAACACATAGAATATCTTTCAAATACTTCCTTTAGAAAAGTATGATAGCATTTCAAGTTCGCATATTTCTCTTAGATCTCTTCTATTCGATGAGCAATGTTTAAAACAAAATGGCGCATTTCTGTTCCATTGTATAAGACCAATATAGAAGAATTTTCTAATACGATTTAATACATCTCTTTTACGCCTTTTTAGACAGTCTATCTAGATAGAAATTATATCAAAATCATTTATTGTAAAGATTTAAATTAGCTGTACGAATGTACAGAAAAAAAATAAGAATACTCTTTAAAGATTCTAAAAAAATTATTCGTAAACAACTAATGTCAAACCACAGGCAACTTTTAAAATAAAGGTGAAATATTTTAAGTGAATGTATAGAAGTATTTCTTATTTATTTATGTAAAAAAACACCTTCTAAATGAAAATTTTATTTCGAATTGTTTAGTTTTTGTAATTTCCTTACAATTACAAACTTTGCTGTTGTATTAGGATCTCACAGCTTTTATCGTATCTTACGTATGGATTGTATGTTTTTATATGTTCGAAATTCTAAATAATTAAATAATATCTTAAAGTAAACACTTACGTGAATATCAAATTATTACTGTGTTAAGGGAATTGAAAGATTTATCAAGAACACAATGAATAGACAATACACTTAAAATTATGTTTGAATTCAATAATTATAAATGGAATTGTAACTGATTATGACTATAGAATTGATTGTCATGATGTTGTTTTATCTTGTATTAGTGACAGACAAATAAAAATAGTTTTTATCTGCAAATATTGGTTGTCAGAAGAGAGCGGTTCTTTTAAAATGAATGGATAAAAATTGTTTTTTTAAATATATGAGTTGAAACAAAAAGGCAGTACTACAGTTTTATTTTATAATATGTATATATTTACAATTGGTATTTAAAATTTAAAAAAAGAAGAAGAAGAAAATTCAAAACTTATAAAAACCAAAACAAAGGCAAATTTGAAAACAATGAAACTTGCATGGGTTTCTCCATCATTTTTTCATAGTTTAATTCTGAATAATCACTTCACTTCAATGCATTTTTTTAGATTGTGATTAGAGACCGTTTAAAATAATTTTTTTAATAGATATAAAAATTATTTAAATACAAAAAAAAATCTTGGCATTTTTTTCATGTGAATATTGATCACAGAAATATTTTTAGAAAAGATATTTATGTGAAAAAATGAGTTAAAATTTAATGTTGATAAATGTAAAGAATGTCCCAAATCAAATATTTAAACCTCACAATAAAAAATTAATTATAAATGATAAAAAAATATTCATAAAAGTACGAATTTATCAAAAAAGCTAACAGAATACTTTAGAAAGAGCTTTGAATTCATAAAACTTCTAGGATTTTATACTTACCTCGATTAAATAGCTTAAAATGCAAGTATCAGAATGCTTATAAGAACGATGGTAAAACGATGACAGAATAATATGTCACTCAGACCACAAAAAGACCAATAGCACTTTTTAACACTTTTATAATGCCTCCAAATAGAAAATTAAATTTATCTAATTTAAAACAATGATTTAGTACATTTTGCAATTTTATATGTTCCCGTTTAAAAAACAATTTTAAATCTCATTTAGTGCGATGATTCTATATTTGTTATAAAAATATTTTGTTTTGCCCTAATACTTCAAAGATGAAACTCACTCTCGTTAATTAAACAATTTATGATTTCTCCAAACATTTCTTTAAAAAAAAATACACAAAGCACATAAAAGTTGATCAAATACTATGCAATTATTATGTTATGAAATGAATACAAATTATGACTGATCTATTGTGAGAATTTTTTTATCTACTTTACTAATTAGACAAATTATAAATATCTAATTCGCTAAAAAAAGATCTTTAAAATATTACAAAAAGTATCTGTCTTGTCTTTAATTTTTGTTAAAACCCGATCGAAAAAAACGAAGTTAAGAATACTATGCTGTATTTAACTACTCTCGTAATTTTGAACCGCGGTCAGATGAAGAGGACGACACCTGAGTTGGAAACCAAAACCTCTCTCCAAATTTCCACACCACATCAGTAGGAGGACGTTTGACATTGACGGACCAGACGTTCACCTAACGCGTTTACACAACGATTCTTCGGTGGAATCGGGCGTCGAACCTGAAACCTTCCAGTTCCAAAGCCGAGACCTTACCACCAGACCACAGCGGCAAAACCGTTTCTAATGAAATGTCTAATAAATTCAAGAATACCATTTTTTTCTTTTATTTGCCACAAAGAATATAATAATTTTAACGCGATTCTATGATAATTTATCGCCCTATATAACCTGAAAAAGTATTAAAATGTTGAATCAAACTATGACTTGAATTTTTATAAAACTATATAACCATGCTCACAAAAGCAACTCAATAGATTAATATGCAAAAATGTGTAAGCACTCTTCTCCTCAGGTGATCAAATTACTCGGAGTTTTCTTCATCCTTTTGTGCTATAATTTTGAGTTTTCGCTGAATTTCCAGCCTTGATTGGAAGTTACATATTTCTAGTACTCTGATGATGATTAGGTGTTATTAGTGGAGTAACTATTCAAAAAAAATCTTTCATATGTTACCTTAACATTCATAATAAATATATTTTATTTCAATTAATTATGATTACTTCTTTTTTAGTATAAGTACTCACACAAGCTTAATAATAAAAAAAACTTTTTTTGATGAAAAGCGCTATATATTGAAGAAGAAAGTTTAATATACAACTGCAAAGGGTCAATCGATTTATTTCTTGAAAGCTTCATTTCCTACTTTTTGCAGTTTCTTCGCAATTTCTCGTCCTATGAAAATATTTTATAATACAAATAATTGAAATTTACTAAAGAAACTTCATAATTTATGATTACAGACCAGAAATTTCGGAAAGAATATAGAGTTTTATATTAAAAATATAATAATGGAAGATTTTCTCTATTCTTATAGCAAGTATTATACGCCCATCTTCAAAAAAAATTTATCAGATATTCTGAGTTGCAAGAACAAGCTCATAAATTTCTGAAGGAAATGGAACGATAATTCTTAATGTCTTCGCTCCTATCATAATGACCTCGATTAGTATAGGTCGCAGCGATAAGTATAGGAACGATAACAATGAGAAAATCTCGCTTAGGCCACTGGAAGGGAAATAAATTTCTTCTTATCTAAGCTGAGTGAATTTTCATGAACTAGGTGCATTAATAATTCCGAGAACTCTGTAAAATTAGTTATGAAATCGATTCCGCTATGAAAATTATAAATGAGAAGGCTAGTGAGAAATTTTAAACAATATTGTCATATTACTCAATAACCTTATAAACTGCTCTTACAGGCAACGAATTTAATTATTCTTAATGTTCATTGCGTAATAAATAATATATTCACTGCGTAGTTAGAAAATATTTAATACGAAGAAATAAGAATTAAGCTCATCAATTTGTACTAAGTTAGCTTATTTCTGATCTTCAGGCAGATATTGTCTTCTTTCCAATTTCTTTTCCAGAAACGCCTATTTTAATTAATTTTTTACTTAAAATTAGCATAGTTCATTCTAGTTAGAAAAAAAAACATTGTATATAATTCCATTAAAAGTAAATACTCTACCAAATTCGTAATAAAGATTCAAATCACAGTACTATTTATATGCTACTTGTAATTTTAGTAAACATTTACGAATTTTTAAAGGAAACCGTAAATTAAAGATAGTTATAACTATCATGAAAATCCCAGTTCAGGCTCTAATTTGCTTTGGGAAATAGATCATCTGTATATTGACATTAATCTCATATTATCTCATCTCATCATTTTATAGTAAAAGTTAATCTCATCTATTTATGTAATCAAATCTAGCTTTAAAAAATTTAATTTCATTAAATTATTTAATTACAAAAAATAAAACAAAAATATTTTTTGTTCAAGAAAATGATTGAATGGCATTTAGTCCAGAACGGAAAGCAAAAATAACAATTATGAATGATATCTGTATATCTGTTTTGTTATAAAATTTAATTATTTTTTTTGAATAAAAATCGCAAATCCAAACTAGGTGTCGAAGATACAATAATATAGTCTATGCATAAAAGACAACAGAGAATTTTAAGCTAATGCTAAAAAACACGACATTTATTTTCTGTCATGTTTTAAAGAGTTTCAAAATTTATCTATTCAGTAAAACAGCTAAAAGAAAAAAAATTGTCGTTTTCTTTTTCCTTTAAATGATTTCAAATTGTGCTTATGTTCAACTGAATCATGTTTTTAAAACTGATTTATTTGAAGTTCCATTCCGAGGTATAAAAAGGAATTATGATTCAATTTTGATATTTTTTTAGAAAAAGGAAAAAATTTGTACTTTTTCCTGTACAAAATTAGCTAAGAAAATAAGTGCGTAGTTAAGAAAAGTCAACCTTGAGATTTTAATGCGTCTCCCTATTCGATTAGAAAACGCAAGTCACCGAAATAAATGATATTCAGTGAATACTTTTGCTTCAAAATTGCTAACATATATCAGATATTGGATTGAATTCGTTAATGAGAAATGGAAGTTTGTTTTAAAATGTACGTGTACTTTATTTCCTTGACTTTTCATGGAACTACACTGAAAAGCTTCATGTTTTCAATTACTTTTTGACATGCGTTTTAAAATTTATATGCTATGAAATTTATATGAAATTCATATGATATTTATCTATACTTATAATAAACCTCAATGTGTGTGTGTGTTTGTTGACGCTCTACAGGCCAGGCCATTCAACCTACAGCTACCACATTTGGCATGTGTATACCTTTGAGGCCAGGAATGTGCACCTGGGGGTTATTTTTTCGAATTTTTAACTAGAATTTTATTTATTTAAAAATTAAGCGAAATTTTGACGTGTTTCTGCTATAACTTCCGAAAATATTACAGCACAAAAAAAGATTTTTACATGAAGTTAAAGATCAAAAATTTATCTTTTAAATGATACTAATGTTTTAATCTTAAAATTAAATTTCTATTTTTAATGAATTTTTAAATAAATATTTTAACTATGTTTTTCAATAATTTTTTTCGTAAAAAATAAAAATTGAAATTAAGCACGTTTCGCATTCATGGGAAAAAATTAGCTTTTTTCAAAGTGTTGCCATCACATTGATTAAAACTCCAATTAAAAATAAATTAAATCTTTTTGGAAATGAAATCTGCAAAAATATAATTTTCGGCACATGTTTGTAGGAAAGGTAACAAATATGAAATATTATTTTTCTAAAAAATAAATTCATGAAAAATTATTTTATGATCTTTTACACTCTTTATATTATTAATCCAATAAATCAGTTTTATTTTAAGACAAGTTTTGTTTAATATGAATAGGATATCCATTCAAATCAGGGCCACACAGCTAATTTCGAAACCTTTAGTAAGACACAGATCTGCTAAAATGATCTAAATGGAAAAATATTATATTTTATGTAACTTGATTCAATAAATGCTCTAATAAATAACGAATTTTTGATTTTACACAAAGCTTCTGCTGTGGAAATCACGAATAACAAAATGTTCTTGAAACACTAATATTTTAAATAAAAAAAGTAAATTTCCAATCAACTAAATCAATCACTTAAACTGACTGATTTATGAAAATTTGAATATCACTATTCAATAAAAAAAGGATAATTTTAGATTTTCCATTTTAGATTTTCCATTTAGATTTTTCAAAGAAAATACGCCAATCAGCGCGCAGGTTTCTCAAGATTAATTGGCCTTAGATTATGAAAATGTTGAGTTTTTCTAAATTTTTAACATTCAAAACTTCATAAATAAGTCTTAGTTGGTCATGGAAAATAGAAACATTCATTCCTTTATTTAAAATTTGGTGTGTCCGGAATATTCCTCAGAATATGATACCTTACTGCATTAAATTTAGACTTCATAATTTTTGAAATATATTTATAGGCCGGAACAAAATATTATTATTGATTTCATTTCAATCCTTTTGAAAGCAAAACTAAAAACGGAATTTTATGCTCAATCTGAGAAATTTTTGTTGAATTATTCTTTGAGATATTACATAAATTATGAAAATTATTTTGTAGTTCATATAAGACTTAAGTACCGAGCGATTCTGTTTGCAATTCTCATATTCAATAATTATAATAATAAATAAATAACAATAAAGATGATCAATAAAATAAAACGCTTGGTTTTATGAAAAAATATCTTTATATTAATTGCAATTTCATCATTTCCACTTTAAATTAAAGTTGAGTTTTACCGGAAATGACAACAAATTAGCAAAATATATATAGTAAATTGAACGAAACGGTCTAAACAACTGTATAAATTTGGTATGACTATCAAAATTTGAAGATTAAAAATGTTTTGTTTGAGTATATTATCCCACAAGAATCATGATTTCATCAAAATAAAATTAAAAATATTACTTTTTAGCAATGCAGATTTTATTTCTATACGTCGCACTATCTAATCTTAGTGAATTTTTCAAGATGTACACAATTATCTCATTGTTTTATTAATAACCTCTATATACACTTGTGAGTATGTACAGTTAGTGAGTTTGTATTAGTTTATCGTAGCTGAAAATATATAAAATAATATATACAATGATATCAATTCAATTTATTTTAAACCTTAATTAATTTCCTTTTTTATCTTAAATTAGCCCATTCTTACTTCATTTTAAACTTCTCTCACATTTCTTGGTCTGATTTTTACTTTTTGATTTAATTATTTCTAAACCACACTCTAAAAAGTGGCTGAATCGGCAAATCCCACGCCATGAGTGGAGAGATAAAAGTCCCCACATTTCTTTAAAAGATACCTAAGGTTCCTTTTCCTAAGTCAACATGTATTAAAGAAATCCCTATCGGAATCCCATAGTAAAATCACTGAAGGGAAAATGTTCTGTTAGCTCTTGTGTTCGGGTGCGAACGTATGTACTCTGCGTTTAGCCCGCTTGTACAAATTATGCCTCCCATGGCGAAATAAAATGAAGTTAATTCCAAATGTTTTTTCCTTTCGGATCATTTCGGCTTTAATTTTTTATATAGTATACTAGCTTTTAAATTAATTAGGTTGGAGATATTTATATCATTATATAGTAAAAAATGAGCCAGTAAATTAATTGGCCCAGCATTTTCACTCAAATGTTCCTTTTGTTCCAAGAAGTGATATACATTTCAGAAAAAGACAAAAAAAATGTATTTAATAATAGCATTCTATGGAATGTAAACATGGAGGCAATTGAATATATTTTCATGCAAATTATATCCTACCATTAAAGAAGAAAGTGCGTATATATATCTCTCTATGTACGTTGCCATTCTCAGCTATAAAATTTTTAATAAATATATTTTAAAGAGTAGAAATGTGCGGCTCGGTGCGATTTTGAAAAAAATTTAAATGATAAAAAATGAAGCAAAATTTTGGAGGGTTTTTTACTTCAATACTTTTCTGAAATATTATGGAAAAAAGTATTTTTTGCACTGTTTTAAACGTTAAAAATTATCATTTTAGTGGCCCGAATTTAATTGCAATGTCATTTCTTTCTGTATGTTGACAGTTTTTTTTTAATATGTATATGTTTTTGAACAATTATAAAAAATAGTTTTCATTGTTCCGATGAAATTCAAATCGTTTGAATTGTTGCGGCAAATATTTAATCTCTTGATTTTCTCTTATTCTTGAAAATCAGCAGAAAAAGGTTTCTGAATTGTTATCTGGTGGTTTGTGTAAAGAATAAAAAAAATGAAAACAGAGTGAAACGAAAAACTACATTAAATTAGAAAATAGATTATCTGTACATTTATGCTTTTAACGCCACTATAAAGTCATGGATGTTAAGAATTCAGTTAATCTCGTAGTCTTCTTGGGCAGAGTCAGCTGTCAATCATGTAAATACCATGTGGTCTCACTGTTCGTGATAGATTCTTTTCTTTTCCAACAGTAGTAAACTTGAATGTCATGTACTATGTTGAGTGTGATCTCAGCTCTTTGCCGAATGTTATGTAACTTTCTAGGCTTACTAAACTATGGCGTAATATTTTCTTGAATACTATGGCGTAATCATATGCCTTCGGTCTATCAAGTATTATTTAAATTATTAGAAATTTTCAGTCTAAATTAGTTGATGTTACCAATAAACCACAAAAAGACAAACCTTATCTTCATGTTTAATAGTATTACGCTTTTCTATTTATTGAGTTACATGCACTCAATAAATAGAAAAGCGTAATACTATTAAAGATACAAGAATTAAAGATACAAGAATGTCTATAATAATTTAAAGAGGGATAATTTATTGAGGAGGAGTTATATATATGATAAAAATTGAAAGAATTAATAATATTTTTTATTCAGTTTGTCTACTAGGATGGCTTGTAATGTGAAAAAAATAATTCTTATGAAATAAAGACTACAAAAAGCAGGTTGCTCTAATCATCTACAAGTTAATTTTTAGTTAAATTGAGAAAAGAACCAAAAGTTTTTAACTGCTTCTAATCTAATTT
Organism: Argiope aurantia; assembly: GCA_026543865.1. Taxonomy (NCBI): domain Eukaryota; kingdom Metazoa; phylum Arthropoda; class Arachnida; order Araneae; family Araneidae; genus Argiope; species Argiope aurantia. Next base: position 1,416 of record JAPMOR010047966.1, on the reverse strand, counting down.
CTAATTTCTTATCTAATTTATTCCATAAGTTAAGTTAATTAATACAGAAGTATATGGGTAAAACAATTTACAATATTTTTTTTTCTGTTTTATAAAGCAAAACTAAATTTACACACAAAAAAAATCTCCAAATTATGATAAAAAGGAATAAATCTCTAAGATAATGCTAAGAAAAAAAAATGTTCCCACTTTTAGAGATTTGAATCATAAGAAAATTCTTTTTGTTGATTTCTAGTTTTTAATTTCGTTTAGTTATATTAACGTCCCGTTTTAAAGCAACACTAGATCTATTTTAGGATGGACCTCAGAATTTTGAACAGATGATGACGTCGACCCCTGAGCTGACGCTCCTCCCCTCTCCAAAGTTCATTTCTAGAGATAACTTTTAATTGTATAGCAATGAAGCTTTTTTTTTGATATAAAGTGACTTGTTGCCAAGTCACATATATCCACAATAGAGAGACCGCACCAGTTATCAGAAGGGTTTGATGGAAACAGATACTGTCCATTTTATGACGTCATAATAATGTACTTCATTAATGATCCAAAATTTCGAGGTCCATTCCAAAATAGCATTCGTGTTGCCTCAAAATGGGATATAAATATAGCTAAACTCTAGTTTTTAACAGATAATGAATTTAGTTCATTTAGGAAATTATGCGGGAAAATTGAAAAGATTTCAATCTCGGAATTTTAATCTAAGGTTATCCATTTAAGAAAGGTAGGTTGCACTATAAGCTGAAAATTTGCTGCAGAAATTCATTGATTTGCCGGCAATACTTTTATTCATACACTATCTTTTATTCTTCTAAAGAGGATAAAATAAATTATGCAATCTAAATTCTATCATAACGATTTACAAGTTTTCATTTGGACCGAAACAATGCAATTTATCTTATTTTTTTCAATTATTAAAAATAATTTTCTAAATTCATTTCTTATTACAAGAATAATTTTGCCTTGAACGAAAAAGAAACTCATTAAAAAGAGATTCCTCAGTCTAATCAGGATTGTTAATAGATTAAGATGGAAACAAATTTTTCGCGACCCTACGCCGTTTTTATTTGTCGTTTCCTGTACCCCTTATGTGTAGGGCAATGCTGTAGATTAAATATTTGTAACAAAATTCTTTACAAATGTCATTACAAAATATAGATATGAGATAACATTCCTTCCAATGTTGAAATATAGAATAATTTAAAATATATCTAAGTGTACATTTCTTAACTTCTCCCCTCCTTCCTCCCCCCCAAAAAACAAATCTATAAAAGAAACAGTCAAAACATAAGCACAATATCTTACATGAATATAAAATATAAATTCTTACTTATTTTTAATGCTTTTTTTAATTGGCAAGAAATATATATTTTTTGAAACGCTATTAGAAGCTTTTTATTAGCTACTGTGATTTTACCA
>JAPMOR010047964.1:324832-338278 GCA_026543865.1 Argiope aurantia | reverse complement strand
CACCCCTGAAAACAATTTTACAGAGAAACAATTCACCCCTGAAAACAGTTTTACAGCGACACAATTCACCCCTGAAAACAGTTTTACAATGATAGGAGAACACAGGGCTCATGAGAATCCTGAACGCCAATCAAGGAACATTTTGCAAGGTCAAACATTAGAGCGATCATTTTTTTTGAGCAAATATGTTAAGCGTGAAAGAAAAGTAAAAGCATGTCAGAACGTTATTTAAGCTCGTGACACCACTGGCTGAAATTTATCTTCAACAATATAGACAGAATAAAGAAAAGTGTAAAACCTTAACATAACTGTTTAAGGCTATCATAAAAATAACTAGTTAAATTATCCCTTCTACAGCATATATTTAAGCCTTTTATGGCATTTAAGAGCATTAACCAACAACGATGCAACTTGTCATAAATATTTTACAAAGTTGTAACAGCTGAAGCGATAATAAAAAGTCTTACCATTTGAGCTGGCGTTTTTGGCTTCCGAACTACACCAGGAACTTTCGTGCCAACTGCAAATAAAGATTAACAGAACATTAGTGCTTTGTCGATAGAGATACGTGTCTGAAATTCAAATAAAAGATTACCATTTCATTCAGATAAATGAGTTATGAATTGCTTTAACGCAAAAGACCTTAACTTATCTAGAAGAAATATATTTTAAGATTTAAAAATTTGAGCTATTATTAAAAGAATAAATTTTTAATCTTATGTTATTACAAAATTGCTTTCTTAGATTATTAAAGTAGAGCAAATGTTATCATTGAATTGATACAAAATAAATTTATAATTTTTTTTGTACTAGTTTACTAGTCTACTAGTTTACAAAATGTGAGAAAAATAAAATGTTTTATCTTTGTTATAATAAGTAGAATGCAATTTTTCACTTGGTGATCCAGTAAAAAAAATTTAATTTAAAACTCAAAGTTTTATTTCAAGAATATTACTTTATAATCTAAAATTGTGAAAATAATTGCCTAGATAAAAATATAATTTTAAAACTTTGAAATCGTATTAAAATTTCTAGTCGAAAATATGTACATATAAATAATTGATGAAATAATAAATGCATGACAAATGTTTAAATAATTCACCAGAAGTTTATCTACAAATTGGAGTATTTTAATAATCCTTTTTTATTTTTGTCATTTTATTGGTTTTATAATGTTTGCACTTGTTTGTATCCAATATGAAAAAAGGAAATCGATCTACTTTGTTAATAAATAAACGAAAAATTAATTCAATTACTAAACAAAGATAAATAATCCTTCAGAAAATTATGCATTACTTCACCAATGCTAATGTTATAAAAAACCTAGGGAATAAAATAATTATTCGAGTAAATTAAATTAAGGAATTAACTTGCATTTTACAAGTACTTGAAGTTAAAAATGCGCAATGAACAAACATATTAGGATTCTTTCAAAACAAATAAGAAATAAGAAAATAAATGCATAGAAATTCAATCTTTTCTTAAGAAATGGTTAAACTAAAATAATTCATAAGCAAGATCCATGAGTTGATCTCTAAAACTTATTTATTTTTATCTTTTTAAAAAAAGCGTATGAATATTAAATTTGAAATGTTCATTTTCATGTTTTGAAAAGAAATCGAGAATCTATAATTCAACGCCTCGGATTTAATTTTAAAGGAAAATTTTCTCCACTTGTCTGAATAGAAAATCATTTTATAGGTCTAACTTTTATCTGACTTCTTGAATATGCAAATTCTTAGAATTTAAATATTCACTTGAATATTTTACTCGAAGCTATTCAATAATTTTTCTTTCAAGCTTTGTCACAAAAGAGAATTAAATATGCCCATAAAGTTTTTTTTGAAAAAAATATGAAAATATCATGAGCGATATTAAGAATGTAAATAAAATTTTAAAGAAATAAAGTTCCAAGATTATTTTTCTAGGTAGAATGCAAGTTGGGTCGCAGAATTTCATATGCTTAAAACCAAATAAAGTTGCACATGTGGGCTATAAATATTTTAAGTTCAAGAAAGACAGCTTCTAAAATGTCTTTTAAGCTTTCAAATTTTTGAGTGACACGTCGTAATGGTTGTCACAAAAAGAAAAAAAAAATGCTTGAAATCTTCTTCTGAAGAAAAAACTTTTTCAAAAATTAATTTTTAATCCGTACTGTATAAAAGTATCTTATCTTTGGAGAAAATAGTTTAAATAACAAAGGGTAGCAGTAGATACCAACTAAAACAATGAAGACAATTAGAATTTTTTATGGAAAAGAAAATTAAATATTTAATCAATTTTAAAGTTGCGCAAAAAAATGAATAAGGATTAGATGAAGTTAACCTTCATCAAAGGAAAAAACATTTTTTTTCCTTTACGACAGACTATTACAGACATCTCTACCCTTGATTTTAAAAAAAATGAATTCTATATAAATTTGTTCTAAATTATTTCAAAAATTAATTTTTAAAACTGAATTAAATTTTAAGTTTGGTAGTTTTATTTCATTAACTTTCTTTTACGAAAGGCTTTTCAACGCTTATCTAATTCTGCGATGAGAAAGTTTAAGTTTATTTAATAGCGATAAGTATTTTTAATTAGATACCAGATTAAAATCTTTGTTGCATAATTTTTTGACAGAATTCAGCCTTAAGTTATATTCTTCTTGGATGCATACAAATTCTTGGGGAATTTGTAAAAAATAAGCTCGAATTGAACTATTTTGCATAGTTTTCAAAAAAGACCATTTAATTAAACATTTTTAATTAATATCCAGGTAAATTAATTAAGATGCCAAATTTTAATTATGTACTTATTAATTATGATTAATCTTCATCCTGGTTTGTGCTAACATTTAATAATGCTTAAATGTGGAAAACCAATTCTCTTAATCAGATAAGGGAGTATTTTGTATTATTTGATGAAGGAACATTTTTATTTTTTCGCCTATTCTTATTGAATAAAACGGAGAGCACTTTTTTCGCTTGAACATTTTGCATAGTTTCCAAAGAAAATAAATGTGATTAACTTTTGTGTTGATAACAAAGTAAAATAATGCACGTTCCAGTGAACAATGTCCTGGTATAATTAATTTATGAGTTCTAATTAGTGAAGTTAATTTTCCTATCAAGAGGAATTATTCTATTATTAAAAGAAATCCTAACATTGCTCACATTTGAGTGAAATATTGTCATTGTTTATGCTTGCATTCATTTGTTGGAGTAAGAATTAATAGCTGGCTTTTAAGCTTAATTAAGTCGTCAGAGAAATAAACTAAAGAAAAAACATTTTAGTATCTATTTCTTTGTTCATTCATCGAGCTTTAAAATTTAGAATTCTAGAATTACTAAAAACTGCAATTTTTGTTTAATTAAAATCTCTAATTCGAGATTTATTTTCTCGAAACATGCAAAAACCACGAAATTTTATATGAAAATGACCTGGAACATGACTGATTTATGCACGTTCCAGTTCATACTAAACTGAACATAAATTTTAGCAATAACTAATTGTAAAGTTGAAATGTTAATATAATAATACCGAAAGTATAATAAGTAATTGTTTTTTAAAAAATTAGTTAAGAAAAGTGAATAAACAGCAGAATTTTCGTAACGGAAAGAAAATAATTTCTCCCATTTTTCAACATTATATAACTGTATTTTGGACAATGCGGTAGATTAAGAAAAAGTAGAATAAAATTATTTTAAGATTATCCTTATCCAGCAATTCACTTATTTTCTCTAGAGATTATATAATTAGTGTTCATATTATTTAATAATGATAAATTAAAACCATCATGACCATTTTACTTTTCTTAATCATTTTCGTCGTTTTAAAAAATAACGTTTTGAAATTCTAAGCTGCTTCTCTAAACAATTTCATTTAAGACAAGAACCATGGCGACGATTTTGTAATCATAGAATCTCGGATTTGAGTTTTCTTCTGTCAACCTTATTATGTGAAATATGATATTACATGTTAAGTGTATTGAGACCCAAACTGCAGAATTTTGGGTATGCAAATCTATAAATATGGCATTGATATCAAAGGCAAAGGCTTATAGATTCAATTGGCCAAAAGAAACATATATGAAAATAATGTAGATTAAAAGAAGAAGGTATATCGATTGGTATATTTAATCTCTGAAAAATGCATGCTATCGCATGTAGAGATAAGACTTTTTCCCAGGTTTCTAAAGTGATCTAGAGATTTGTTTTGGTGAGGGGGCATTCAAGACGTTTAAACAACTGCTAAAAGCAGATATTAACAGAATCATGCAAGAAGTCGGGAACAAAATCTGAGAAAGCAAACTTGAATTTCTCTATGATTTAATTTTTCTCCAGCAGTACGGTGGCACTATCACATTTCCAGTGTTAAAAGTAATCTAATAAAATCTGTAAGAATGAAATTTTATATATTATTAAAAAAGAAAACAGGATAAAATTAGGGTAATATATGCAATGCAATCGCAAAGCAGCTATACAACTGAATAACTATTATCACGGCGGGAATTATATTTAAGTATTAATAGTCGTTTCTCGATTATAATGCAACCACTCCCACAGGAGATTCGTCTCGCTGTCGGAATGGAAGCGATTCGATCCCCGCCGTTACGTTATCCATTAAGGAAGTGTGAACCAACCACCATTTCTAAATTTTTTTCATTCACATATCTGAGTTAGCAACTTTGGTAAGAAATCTAAATTATGATGATAGATTAATGATTATAGCAAAACAAGGATACATGGATTTTTACTTATGTAAAAGCTTAATAAACAGATTGCGTTAACAACCATAAGTTATCTTAATAAATAGATAAGTTATAACAAGACACCTCTTCAAAGCATGTTAAAATAATCATCTTAAACTACAAATATTCTGACAAATTATAATAACAATTTTCAATCAATTTTCATTTTCATTATCCTTAGATAATGTCTAGGGTTGCAACAATAGTTTTCTGTCGAAATAAAGGAGAAAAAAACTTTTAGCAGTCTTGTTTTATTTGCATTCTTTTGTGATTCCGAGAGGCAATGATATAAAATGGTATTTTTAGAAATTTTAAAAATCCAGTAAACTTTATAATATGAAGCAACTATTTATAGTATTTCTAAATATCCATAAACCGAGATGTTATTGAATTATTGTATGCATTACAAATTAAGAACCGCTGTGCTGTAGCGTTATGGAATGAAAAGTTTTCCATCCTCCAAAGTGTGAAAAAACATTTTATTTAATCTTCAAATAAACCAAAAAAAAAGAAAAAAAATACATCTTTGCAAATCAATCAAAACGTTAATCCATTCTGTCAGCCTTCTTTTTAAGCATACAATATTGACCCAACGTGCCGAACGAAACTCGCGAAAAACGCACACACAGAAAGAGAGAGAGCGACCACCCCCGGTGACTAAAAGACCCCAGAAATTTCCATCCTTTTGCCTTTTGTTTGCACTGAGTCAGTATTTCAACTTTCTGCAAAGGAGAGACGGTAGGGAATTACAGGCCATTAGCATCTGGGCCCGGGAATATTGGGAATTTTGACGCAAGGGATGCTGCAGAAACGGGAGGGTGGCGGAGGGCCGTACTGCGGACGATTTGCTGCGGGAGGAGTTTCGTATAGGTTTATTGGCAGATTAAGAGGGCTTAAGTGTTATGGGTGATCGCTTCTAAAAGCATTTATTGCCGTTTGATAATACCGTGGAGACTGAGATGTAATCGCATCGATTAGCTGTCGGATGGACTGTTTGGTCAATTTGGCCTTTTCTGCAGTTCGGGATGTGTTAGTTGCCTCGTTTGACTGGGCTCCAAAAGTAAATATTAGCGAAAGGAAGTTAGGTTGTATCTTTTACTATATTGCCTCCATTAATTAGTTGCTCTTGGAAAACAGTCGAAATGTCTATGGCATACTATTTTTAAAAATTTTAATAAACAATGGTTATTATAGCGTGTGTGGAATATACGCAATTTATTATAATTGAGTATTGCATATAATCGATATGTTTCTGTGGAAGATCGAAGTTGTCCGGTGAGTGTTGACGTGAGTGAATAGATCAGTGAAAGACCGAATATCTGATTATATTCTAGTACATTCGTATTATTGCACGTGCAGTCAACCATCTGACTCTCCACGAAGCCACAACGGATTTAAACCCTAAAACTGAATGACCGGACCGCCGCAACAGCAACACTGGCGGGCCTATGGGCCATTACCGGCCACGTTACAACATTCCCCGAAGGAAGTACGTCCCGTCATCAATGGGAGGAGTCAAATCCCCCACCTATTTCTGTACCCTCCAGGGTGGCGAGATCCAACCACTATGTCGGAAGCATCTCATCCTCATTTCGAGATGGTCCCCCGGGGGTTTTTATTGCTGGTGTATGTCGACAAACACAAGCAAGTTCTAGAAAAGGAGGAAAGGAGAAATCGTGGTGATACTATGAACAAGGTGGATATAACAATTTAAACAAATGCAATAAATACAATTATATAATGTTAATAACATAATTTTTTTTGCAAGTTTATTATTGGTATTAATTTCTTTTCTTGTTAGAAGCACTGTTCTAATTATATTCAACAGTACATAATTAGCAGTTGTTATTTAAGATTTCCATTTATATATATTTATATATATTACAGATATATTTATATCTAAAAGAATTTATATAAATTTTGAGTTTTATTTGTTTTATGATTAGTAAATAATGAGTTACCTAACTCGAGACATTTGAGGTTTGTTTTTCCAGTACTGTTTGAAATATTTAAATGAAATTTATTATTACAGTAAGTATTTATACTGCACTTGATAGTGAAATGGTATCAAAAAAGGAAAATTAAATCTTTAATTAGTATCAAATTAACAACAATTGAATCTAAAAAATATCACTTGTTAATTCTACTTTTAGACACACCATTTGTGACAACAGTAATGAATAATTTTCCAGTTTATCATCGTCTGAATACCTAAGCAATATACGTGCTAAGTCTGCATTGTTTTTAAAATAGCAATGGAACGTCCAGTGATGTCAGATGAAAAAGAAATGTTAAGGAAGACCGAGTTAGAATCTGTCAATTTAAAAAGAAAAGGTGATCGTGAAACTGCTAAGTTGGCGGCAGAAGTTGAAAAATTGATTAGATATTGGTTATATAGATTTATTTAGATATTGGAGATACAAACAAACAATATTCTCATTATGATGTTTGAGTTTTGAATCGGAAAAGGCTAAACTGGAAATTTATGTCCTCGTCATGGAAAAATTAAGCTTCCAGCAATGAAGAATTTCCGCTGGAATTTAAAAACTTGCTAAAAGGAACTGACGAACATCGCATACATAATCAGATAACATCGGGGTTTGTGAGAGAATGCAAGCTGGCCGCAAAGACTCCTTCCAAATCATAATATGTTTTAACAGAAAGTATTATTTAATATTAACTTGTCTTAATGCAAAAAATCCTTTTTACTCAGCATTTATCAAATGCATGTTGAATGTCGACGTTTGACGGTGGAAGTAAGCAATGGCAATATTAAAAAAATATTTTGGATTCACAGCGAATGACTATGTGAATGCTTACATTCACCTGGGAATATTGACATTTGTCATATCGCTCTTCCGCAGTAACATCTTTGTAAAATAAGCAATCAATCATTGGACACAAATCTATACATAGCATAAAATGAAGTCTCCTGAAAGCGTATGTATGTTGAAAGCCTAAAAACTCGAGGAATATTTAACTAATTTTGGAGATATTTGTACATTTTGTAGGGCATTTATTGGGAAAGGTTTTAGTATATTGAAGTCATATCAAAATAAAAAAAAGGAGTTATAATTGCGATTTTAATTACTTTCCTACTACAATTCGCGCATGCGTAAAGCAGCAACATCTGTGCTTTGCACTTATCCCAGCGTGAGCGGAAATCTCAAACTTCGCATATGCAAATAACATGAGTTGTGGTATGCATATGCGATACATTTCTTTGTTTACATCTGATTTTAAACAGCGATTCAAATCTCATTATTCTCAAAAGAAGGAAATTCAAACTTTTCCTCAGCATATTAAATGAAAAAACGCTTTGTTTGTTGAGCGATAATGAAAATGTAGATGAAAGAAATGTTAGGTTGGTGAATATCAGAGAACGAATTTTCACACTTTCTTCAAAGGAGAGTTCTGCTGAGCGAAGTAACCGTCTATCTTTAAATCGCACTGCAATTGAATTTTAGAGACAATGCATCTCGCCTATCTATTGACAGAGAAAGATATTTAAATTTAAGACACAGGAGAAGAAGTGAAAGAAACGTTCCTGATATTCGGTCCGAAAAGGAGTACTCCGCTCTGAATTTCGATCCATTTGTGGAATACAGAAATGATGCTTCGGTTTCAATAGGAACAGTGTCTATAGTCTTTCCATATTGTTCAGCTTTAGGAACAGCTTTGATATACAGTTATTTTCGCCAAAAAATAATTTATCGCCAAATTTTAGCGAAATGGCCGAATGCGGCGAGAACGGCAGAAATAGGGTAACGGTAGCAGTTACGCAGTTTTCGGTAGCCACCGAAAAATTACCAACCTCGCAAGGCGCAAAATGACTGTATAACAAAGCTTAGCCCAGCTTTAAAATGAAAAGATGAATCAAAAGGTATGCGTTTTTTTACAAGGGACAATTGAAACCATTTTAGCAGTCTAAATATGGAACAGCACTAATGTACAGTCATTTTCACCCGAAAAGTAGTTTATCGCCAAATTTTAGCGCAATGGCTGAATGTGGCGCGAACGGCATCAATAGCGTTTCCAATCTATATGTTCCAAGGAACACTGCAGCAAATTAACGGAAATGTAGATAAAAATGCAGTAAAATGAAATGAATGCAAAAAAAAAAATAATCGAAAATAATGAAAGTAAGCAGAAGTATATACAGCAGAGGAAAAAAAAATCAAGGAAAATTAACAAGAAAGATCGAAATACAGTAACATAAAAAAATGGCGGCCATGAGATCCCAAAAAAAGCGCCACCGAAAAATTGCCAACCTCGCAAGGCGCCAAATGACTGTATATCAAAGCTTAGCCCTAATTATTTCTGTATATGTTCTATAAAATTGGTTTTGTAGTTATTTTTTATGGATTTCTAAATATCTTTTTGATCCCGCATCACATACCGATGTCATATCGGGTGGAGGCTAGACTTAAGTCGAAAGCTAATTTTTCCTCTTAGATGTTATGCCTCGGGCAACGCTGTGCGGGTACTGCTAGTTACTTATAAATTCACTTGAATGTCTTAAGTAGCGAACATTTTTTGATACCTTAGCTTTGAATTACAAATCATGCAAAGAAAACATTGGAATCAAACATATGATTGAAATTCATCGCACTTAAAAACAATTTCTTTGACAGAATTCATCCTTTCCAATTTATTTATTACTTTGAATTCGTACGTTTTGTAATAAGTTAAAAAGCTAATTATTTCAAAGTTTTACATACAGATTTTTGATATTTACCTTATCCTTTATAACTAATCCTTCGTTTGCTTGTTTAATTTGAAAAGTTAAACTGTTTAATTTAATCCCGAGTTCAATGAAAACAATTACCATGAAAGTGCAGTTACTCTAAAGAAACATTTTCACGAAAGAGGGAATTAGCACTTGAAGAAAGCACATCAGTCTAATAAAGAAAAAAAAACTAAGCATTTAAATTCCCTCACTTAAATAATTAAATGCGCATAAAATAAAACCATTAAGAGGAAAATGATTCGATTATGAATGCAATGGGAAATGAATGAGCAAAGTTCTGATTCATGGCTGCTTTTTGCAGCACACTTCACACTACACGATCAGAAATAAATTAATAGCATTAAATAAGCATGAAGCAATAAAACAACAATTAAGGAAAATATGTAATGAATGCATTTTCCCAATGAAGCACTAAACGTAAATTATTCCTTATGATTTCATTCTAGAATAGCGTTTTAAATCGTATTCGTTTGCATTACAATCTTCCTTATTCAAATGAATGGGCTTCCTTTTTCTTCATTTATTTGTTCAAACTCGTTGTGATTTATTACTATCGGATGTTTTCCATTTCATTATTTTTTTAAAGCTTTAAGTAATTCAGTAATATTTTTCCTTTGGAAAAATGGATTATTTTTGAATTCAATTTGCATAATTTTCGTTTACAAACTTTTCAACGCTAGCATTCTATTTGTCATCGACGTTATTATAAATGCGTATGAAAATGATTGCGTTTATTCTTTTATTTTCCATGAATTTTTAACAAATTCTGTCATACATAAAACATCAACTTCTGCTGCGTATTTTAAAATATCCTTATCGTTGATTTAAATGCATAACAAGTAAAACATGTCAAAAGTTTTAGCCGTAAATTTGGTCCTTTCAATTTGCATTTTCAATAAATATAAATACTTATCATTTTTATGACGACAAAATGATTGAAAAGAACCGAAAGTTCTATTTAATGAGGCATAATATTTATAAGGCAACTGAAGTTATCGGAAAAGACAAAATGAAAAATACTACAATATAAAGGAAATGACAATAACTGAAAATGCATATATATTCTTATTGATTTTCGAATGCAATCAAATTAATAAAAAATATATGTTGGAAACAAAACGTGTCTTATAAATGAAATATAATAATTAATAAAATACAATCAATTAGGTTAACAAGGTACAATGACACATTTAAAACAGCAGGAGTCGTCTATCCAAAACTTTCTCGCATATCCCCTAATAATAGTGCTATCCCAAAGAATGCTTTGCATTGCATTGGCGTACAATAATTATGAAATACTAAATCTTGGCGTGAACTTAGAATTTCTACTGAATGTATCGTGTGATACTTGGCGACTTTTTAGGCGATTACTTCTTGGAATGAAGTTAATGGTTTACGAAAATTGAATTGTTTTTTAGACACTTTTTCCCTATTCGATTAAAATAAAGATTTACCACGAAACTACACTTACAATCACAAAATTCTAGACCAAATTTGATAGTTTGCATTTTTGTGTTATCATGCTTACAAGCTTCTGAAAGTATATACCGACAGACGGTCAACCCCTAATCGGATTTGGCTCAAATTTTGATAAGTATCTACAATACAGACGATACATTTGTGTACCGAATTTTATCTGTCTGGTTCTTTGTTTTGAGATTATCATGTTAAATTATATTCGAAAAACCGAGCAGACAGACTTCTGATCGGATTTCGCTCAAGATTTGATAGAAATATACAATTTTGTATAAAGACCATGTACCAAATTTCATCCTTCTAGCGCACACCATTTTTGAGTTATCTTTGTCAGAAAAGACAGACATTTTCAAAAATGTGTTCTTCGAACTCAGGGAGGTTAAAATGTGGAGATTTTCAAAATCCCAGATTCGAATTTTTGGCGATTACTATTCTTCCTCTACACTTCGGATACTAGAAAGTAAACAAAAAAAAAATTGCAAAGAATTTTATTGTCCATTATCATTAAACATTTAAAATATAAATGAGATCATGTTATGTGCTCTTGATATTCGCTGCATCATCTTCAAGGGTTCAGTTTGAAGAAGAATTTTCACAAGGAGTAATCAGAGATACAATTATTGACCTCTATATAACATTATCATGCTACCAAGGAAGCTGTGAACCTGCTTGTTTAGTAAATTTCCATCAACGCAATCGTCATACGATTTAAAAAAAAGCGTCCTTGTAAATGCCATGACCACATGTAAAATTTCATACAGCTTAACTGGTTTTTAAATTATCTTGAATTGGAGTTTTGAATTACGTATTGTCCAACTATATATAGATATATAAATATTAGTATAAAATCCAAAATTGAATTCAGAACGATTTAAACCGAAAAAAATCATCGAAACTTCGCTGTGGAATTGCACAATTTTTGGACGTTATAATACTTTATGCTTTCTTCATTTTTTAGAAAAAAATGATGCAGGTTAAAAAAAAAGAAAAAAAAAAGGAGAAAAAAGTGAATGAATTCAAAATAACTCTAAGCCTAGCGGGGGAGTCTCAATATATTGTATATTGAGTAATTGGTTTGGGCGGGGTCCACCAAGCACAGTGTTACATAATATGTCTATTCATCCATGATAATCTCTTTCTGATGCATTAAAAGAAAAGCCGATGAATGTTTTACTAGGTAGGAAGATGTATTGTCTAGCATTTTTGCAATTCCTTTTTCACGTAATCAACAGCCTCAACGGCTTGATTATTGGTTCTCCTTTGATATTATATCCAATCTTTGTAAGAAGTCCATAAATTTTAAAGTAGGTATTTTTTTTTCTGAATGTAATTTGTATATTTTATTACTTATTTTCGGTGTCATTAACTATCAAAGACACCTTAGTTAAAATCTTAATAACTTTAAGTTTTAAACAGTAACGATATTCAATAAGCTTTTAAACTTACAACATTTAAAATTTAAATTTATCTTTAAAATTGAATAATTTATTTTACATATAACACAAACTTGTAAAACACGATGAAACAATTTCCATTCATTTCACATGGCACAAAATTAGTTTAGTATTGCGCATAAGATATACATTTTTCATAGTTCTCGATTTTTTTTTAATTTAAAAAAGCAAAAGTATATATATCCTTGTTAGCCATCTTTTTTGCATACTTCCTGTTAAAAGACTACTTCCTTCCGCTTAAGAATTTTCGCACTTTGAACAAAGAAATGAATGACAAAGAGCTCATACTTTTATTTTTCGTCTTCTGCACATGTGCGTTTTGTATTTCATAGCATAATGAAGGAAAATGAATAGATATTTTGGATATCTTTTTTTCCGCTTATTAAAACCAAAATTTAACACCGAACTATAATCTTAGTAACAAGATTACATACCAAATTTCATTTACCTAAATCTTTTCATTTCTTATTTCGTTTTCCTGCATGCAAATATGCAGATCGACAGACTGTCAACTTTTTGACAGATTTGCTTCAAAGTTCGATATGGATCTACACTTTAGATATTAAACCTGTGCGCTAGATTTTATTTATCTAGCATATTTAAGTTTTATAGTTAGCATGCCCCTTTGAACTGGGATCGATAAATAAATAATGGATTTTAATTTTGGATTGAAAACAATGGATTCAAAATTTGATAGACATCAACCAATTTAGTGTAAAAACTGAACATAACATTTCATTTTATCTACCTCAGCTAAATAAGCCTTCTTGAGTTATCGTATTCAAAGACAGGCGTAATTTCCGTAATTGCTTTATCTAAATTTATTATCAAATTAAATTTATCGGTACTTGATTTTCAATAATATATTTCTAATATGTCATCTTCCGAAAAAATATATTCTTAAATAGATAACCATTTTTATCAGTGATTATTTTATCAATCAGTGTATATTTTTATTTCTACTGTTAATAAAGAAGCGTGTGTTTGTGTGTGTGTGTGTGTGTGTGTGTGTGTGTGTGTGTGTGTGTGTGTGT
>JAPMOR010047964.1:262108-324822 GCA_026543865.1 Argiope aurantia | reverse complement strand
TGTGTGTGTGTGTGTGTGTGTGTGTGTGTGTGTGTGTGTGTGTGTGTATGCATTGGTGTTCTTCAGTCCAGGTTTTTTTTTTTTTTTTTCAAAACTACAACTACCACACTTGGCATAAAACACTTTCTGAATTATGTTCAACTATTCAAAAGTTTTTATTTAAATGTACTTTGGCACAAGTACCGTTAGTTACTCTCAGAATACCAAGTCTGTTTTATTAATAATTTTTAGCCTCATCTCTAGTTATTCGATTTCTTAACTGTTATTAGACAATGTAAACCTCTGTGGCATAAAATCTGTTCTTCAGATATTTACGGAAAATGAAATTAAGGGGTGTGATATTGGGAAAATGAATCATTTTCTTGACCATCACATCTCTACCAATTGACCACTCTGAAAATGATTTATCAAATTCATGCGCACTCATCCTTGATGCTAAACATGTCTAGCCTCTCGAAACTATTTTAACCATGTTTTAATTACTCGTTATTTGGCGTATGGCGGAAATCTGAATTAGCAATTAACTCCTTTCGTTTTTCATAATCAAAGAATGCTTATCATTGTTTTTTGCTACATGGCACCTTTTTGTATGTAAAATAATAAATATCACATTTGCAATTCATAAAAATAAGAATAATTGAATTTCCTTGAATAAAGGTTATATGAATACATATCATTTTTTCCATTCTTTGCAAAATTGTGTTCCAATTTAATTTTGCACTGCAGTGAATAATTTGTGGACACCCCTGAATATTAAGAAACTATGCAATTGCTTCTCTGTGTTTAAAATTTATTTATGTCCATTTCTATTACCTTACTCCAAATTTTAAACGAGTCTTTACAAAATAAACACAAGATTTTAGTGGCCTGATTTCCAAGTTTGTATTTCCCATAGATTCCTAAATTTGAAGCCAGAAGATCGTGGGTTAGTGTCCCGACTTCATTGAAAGTCCACATATGGGTCAAAACACTACGTTTTAAATCTCTAGGTTTGGATCTCTTTCCAACAGTGGAAGCTAGAAGATGTGTGTCGCCATTTGGCTGAACTTACAACTACTAGCTTCCGTTGTCAAGTGTCGAACATTCGTTGTTCCGACACTACGAGCACAAATGTTACTGCGCTTATCGGTTTACCCCAGCCAAAAGAAGTCTTTAAAATTCGCAGCAGGTTATTCGCTGATGTAGATGTAAGGCTTCAAAGTTAAACCATTTTGCCTCCACTATTCAGATAAATAATTAGAATTTTAATTTTTTGAATTAAGATATTGAAGTTAAACAATACCGCCATTGCGAAAGCAATAGCTGTAATTAATTCTTTCATCATAAATTGGCCTACATAATTAATCAACAGTCAAATTAGCGTTAGTGAACCGTCAAACATTGGATCAACTTTAAATGGATCAAATATTTACCACACTGTGCAGCAGTTTGCAGTACAATAGTGTGTAACACTTGCTTCTGCAAATGTATATCATTTGACTCAAATGTTGGATCAAATTTTAGACTTTTTTTAGCGGAATTTAGGTGTTATAACTATTAAAGTAAGGTACCCAAATTGATGCCTTCGCCATATGATAATAGCTCGAAATTACGATATCTTCTCCAAATTAGCTCCCGTCTATGCTTAAAACAGGACGTTAATCCAACCAAACAAATCGAAATACTATCTGAAAATTTCTTTAATCCAAAGTTCAAATTAGACAGTCACATTACTGTAAAGCGTTGACCATATACGCATATCCTGATTGACACTAAAGCCATATTCATAAATTAGGTAGAAAAAAAAAGTCCTGCTTTATTGTTATTACAGGCGACAGTTGGTTAGAATGGCAGAGAAACTATGAAACCCGAATCAGGAAATGGCTGTTTCCCCTCCCCCAAAGAGATGAAAAAGAGCGGAATAAATAATAATGAACAAAAAAAAAAAGGAGGAAGACGACTCGAAGGTAGCCAAGTAATGGAATTCAAATCGGCTGCAACACGAGAATCCTAAACCGCTGCTCTTATTATTATGCAAGCGAGAATGGAGAGAGGCTGTAACGTCTTTTGAGGGCGGAATAGCTCGTGCGTGACGGTTACTTTGTAGAAAAAGAACCCGCTCTGCACGGTAGTTTCGTTTAATATTTACTTAAGCGGGGCGATCAAAAGAGAAGAATTTTGGTTGAAGGACCAGATTGTTGTTATTAAATGCAGATTCCCTTTTCCTTTT
This sequence comes from Argiope aurantia, assembly GCA_026543865.1. Classification (NCBI taxonomy): domain Eukaryota; kingdom Metazoa; phylum Arthropoda; class Arachnida; order Araneae; family Araneidae; genus Argiope; species Argiope aurantia. The sequence goes on along the minus strand of JAPMOR010047964.1, from coordinate 322,613 downwards.
GCTTTCTTTAGGATGCGAGAGTAAAATGGGAAAGATTTTTCAGAGAATTATTTCCGATTCATTTCAATTTTCTGAATGATAATGTATATAAGGTACTATTTTCAAGCAATAATGCAAAAGGATTTGGAAATGAAATTCACATATGGTTGATAGACAATTTTCCCAATCATGGGTTGATATATTGTGTTTGTGACAGAATATCAGCTCCGATTTCGGCGAATAACAAGCTTGCATCTTATTATATGAAAAACCCATCATGCATGTAGATTTCACAAATCAAGGAAGAAACAATTTTACATTAATTTTTGTGCTGCAATATTGATAGTCGTGTCTATCGACCAAAGGTTAAAAAAAGTGAATTTTTAAAGGGCCCTAACTTAATATCTAATGGCATATTAATCTAAAATTGTTAAGGATATCATATTAATCTAAAAATTCAATTAAATTTTGAAAGAAAACGTAGTACGCTTCTGAAGATTGCTTGATTATTATAAAAATTACAGTATAATTTAAGAGTCTAAACATAAGTTTAAAACTCAATAATTCACAAACAAATAAAGACAGCAAGATTCCGTTTACATAAAAAGAAATGAAACCAGATTTTTTTTTTATCACGGAACCAGAATTTATCAAAAAGTTTATGATTTAACCCGTAAAATTATTTTTTAATTTATAGAGCAAAGTTTTATATAGGGTAGAAGCAATATAAAAATAGGAATGTCTTTCTCTGAAATTATTGGGAAAAAAAACTGATAAAAGAAATCCAGAGTCTGTTGGTTTATTTCCCCATAACGCTAATCAATTTTCCTCTAAATATAGAATTTAACTCTCTTTTCAACACATACTAATTTATAAACATTCTTGGGATTTTTTATGTTTTATTTATTTTATTTTTCATACATATTAGTTTATATTTATACTTATTTATTTATATATTTTCTTTTTCATAATTTTCTATTTTATTTTATTAAAACTTTACAGTTTGTTGTAAAATGCCATGGAATTTGTGCTACATATATCTATCTAGCGTGGCGTTTTTTTTAAATATTTTCCCTTCTCTATTTTCATATCTATCACATCAACAAGCCTTTGCATATTTTAGAAAAGAAATGTTCCTTTACTTCTAAACACTAAATTAGTAGTTATAGTTAAAAAAGATTTCGGTTCTTAAATGAACTTATTTAATCCCTGCACAACATAATCAATAAAAAAAAGATAGGGCATAAAGTAGAGTGATAGTTAACAATGTTAAATATGCTTTCATTTCTCATGTTCTATCCCTACACCAATAATTATGCTAAATGCTGCATCGTTCTTCGTCTGACAAATTTTATTCTGAATGGAACATATTGAGGCATTAACCATTATTCTACTGAATATGCATCCTTTCTGTGCAAGTGGAGGTTTTCTATCTTGACGAATGTTTGAGAATAATTGAATTTCTATTTTGAATCGTCTTGTATTGAACACATTGCTAATAATACGAATTTTTTAGTATTTATTATAGTCGTCTGAAAAGGTTTGTAAAAGAATGTGACATTTGTCTGATTGTGTCTGGCTATCGGATCGTGTATTTAGAAAGTGTATTCGTCTGAAAAAGGTCATTCAATCAACATTTGATTTCTCTAAAGTGATTCCTTTTTAAAAAATGGAGCTAAACAATACTTTAAAAAAGAAGTATCTTAATGTTAAATAGTATATAGTGACCATTTAAAGAATAAGACATATTGGATAAAAACTTTAGGAACTTGAATATTACCTCTACTTATTAAAATTGTTTCATAATAACAAAATTAGTTTTTGAAAATTAACTATTAAGTTAAAAGATAGCCGAGATTAGAGATTAAAATTCATTTTTCAGCTCCTAACTTTTAAGTAATTGCGGCTAGAAAATTGGGTATAATATTTTGCGTTCCTGCTGATCGAGTTGGATTACCATATATGGCGTTTCGTAACTTTGTTTAAAGCCACAATGAATATCGTAAGAAGCAAAGAAAAAAAATTTATTATATATACCACTAGAGCATAATAAATATAAAAATACACATTGTCAGCACATTGAAAGTGAAAACTAAAATTTTTAAATTCAAAAATCTGAATGCAAAACAAAATATATAAAATTGTGAGGTACTGAAAACAATAGAAATATATAAAGCTTCAATGAATAGCATAAGAAACGAGAGAATATCAAGCAATCATCATTAAAAAACTAAAATACTTTAAAAATAAAAATTTCATTCTAGTTTATTTAAAATATTTCTCTCTGTGCCTCACGCAGTTTTGTCTTCGCAATTTTATTTTGGTTACGAGATTTTTTACTATAAATTATTCTCCGTTTTAATACACAAATAAAATAATTTTAAAAAATCAAAACGTTTTTATGAAATTATTCTATTTTCAATTAATGGGAGAATTTTGAAATTAATAATTATATGTATGGCATCCCTGTTTTCTAAATATTCATTATAAATTTTAAATGTATAGCTGCCTTTTTATATTTCTTTCACGTGATAACAAATGTATGTAATATTACCTTTATATTTGTCAGTTCTATTGTCGCGTCTTATTTGCTATAAGTAAAACTAATCAACTATAGATTTGGATAAATTATCGGATAATATATAGAACGATTCAAAACTTCAACAACAAAAAAAAAAACAAAACATATGATATTTTTATTAACGGAACTTGTCAAACATTGCATGTATTGAAAACTGCAATCTTCTCCCAAAATCTTCATTTTCTACCTCACAATGTTGCACCGGACCCAGCCATTATACACGCAATGTTAATACACGAACGGGATGAATAAATCCAACTAATCTGTCTCCCTGGAGTCAGATCGATCATGGATGACATTAAATCCAGTAGATGGCGAAAGGGAAGCACGTAATCCCGATGTTCAGTCTGATACGAGATGCCTGCTGCGAGCGAAAGCGGGTTAACTCTGGAGAACTGATTGGCCATTCACCTATTCGACAATCAATGGAAAGCCCGTTTCATATTAATATTAAATACGCTATGAAATGATTCAGGATTATGGTAATAATAATGGATGAGCAGCAATTAATTGAAATGAATCTGAAGGCTAATTATTAATATCAGAAATGATTAAAATGATACAATTAATTTTTGTTAAAATCATTAGGTTAAATATCACACGAATTTTATCAAAACATTTAAAATATCCATCCTAAAAAATGACAATGATTTATAAATCCAGAAGAATGTTGCTTTTAATTATAATGCAATAAGTTCTTTGCTTTCAAAAATGTATACCTATATAATATTGGGATTATTGCACATATGGTTGTTTTTTTTTTAATACCAGGCCAGAGTGAAGAATTTTTTTAACTAAAATATTTTTCAGTGATTTGTGAATTGCTTGAAAATATAACACACAAAAGATAGGAAAGAAATTTGCACTTAGTTCAATTGAGGGACTTGTAATAAAAAATAAAACAGATTAATTAAAATATTTTTAATTAGCTAGAAACAATTAATAGGTAGTTGACCACCTTAAAGGATTTTTTTGGCGAAGTGGGTAAATGAAGTTTATCGAATGAAACTCAACTATAAATAAAAGGATAAATGCAGGCTTCCAAACACTAAAGACATAAATAGTAAATATCCAGTTATGCAACATATATTGCATGTTATACATTAACCATAATTTTAAAACTTCTCACTGAAGCTAGACTGAGATTCAGTTTATTGTATTAAAGCTATACGAGCCTTGTTTGGAAAATATATCATAATTATGGACTTATTCCTATGGAGAGTGACAACTGCATCGATACCCTCTTGTTTATTTTTATAATACATTCAAATGTCAGTTTATTTAATGCAAAAAAAGAAAATAATCTGCACTCATTTTTTTTTCCTTTTTTGTGAGAAGAAAAATTTTTTCAACATGTGCTGAAATGCATACCACCTAGATTGTATTTTTATATTCAATGGTTTTGTTTACTTTCTCCTTCCTATATGTAGTATAGAGAGAGGATGGCAATCGTCAACAAATTAGAACACGAAATTTTGACGAATTTCCACATTTTAGACTATTCCAAAAATCACCTTTTTGGAAAATGTCTATCTGTCTGTGACAAAGATAACTCAAAAACGCTTTGAACTAGACATATGAAAATTGGTATACTGTTTTATACTAAATTTTTAGATTTTTATCAAATTTTGAGCAAAATACTCTCAAAGTCTGTCTGTCCGGCTGTTCGAATATAACTTAAGACGATGACTACAAAACGAATAAAGCTCTGTAGATAAGATTCGGAGCACAAAACTAACATCTATAGTTCAGACACTTTTCAAATTTTGAGCCATATCTAACAAAGTACAGTATGTCGGACTGTACTTTCAGAAACATATGAACGTGGTAATTCAAAGACGCAATGACTTAAATATATCAAATTTGGTATGGGATTTTGCGATTACAATTGCAGTTTTGTGTCTTTTTTTGTTTTTTTTTTGTTTCAATCGGTTAGGTAAAAATGAGTAAAACCCAAATTCGATTTCCAGATACTATTAACCGCATGCCAGGGATTAATCGCCAAATATCTCGCCAAGGATTACACGACAGATTAAGTAAAAACGATAAATTCACGCCAAAGGCTCATATTTTGTAAACAATGTATGCCAATGCATGCAAAACATTCTCTTGGATCATATCTTTATTAAAGTGTATGAAAGAAAACTTTGGAGCGAACACCCCCTCTAGTTTAATGTACACTTTGCTCTAAAAAAGTATATTATAATTCTAACTTCCAAGATTTAAATATCAGATTTATATGCTGAGAACTGAATTCATTGAATTTCTTTCGCTTGAATATTTCCTTATAAAATTAAATAAATAAGAGAAAAAAATTTATATGGGAACATACTTATGCCGAAAATTTAAAGAATCCATATTGTTGATTCTTTTTTTTATTTTCACAATTTAGAAAATTCACTTTAGACAGAATTTCATTCACAGTCTAAAAAAAAAAAAAAAAAAGCTTTTGCTTTTGCTAACTGCACCGGTAAGGAGGGTAGGAAGCATTTCTCCGCTACTTCCAGAAATTCGAAAACCTTTTACTTTCTCAATTCTCGCAAAAAAGCAACGGCAAGGAACGTAATGGAGTTTCTAGAATTGTTTCCGAGTTTTCTTTTCATGCTGATAACTTTGAAAGGGATAGAGAGAAAGGACGAAATATTTCATTTTGTTCTATCTTTTTTCTAAGAAGAGTATCATCCATGTTTGAAAAATAAATAACTTCTTCATATTAACTCAATTAAGCTTAGCAGTTGTAGTTTGTAAATCGCATTTTTACAGTTTTTCTCTTCTTAGCTTCTAAAATGAATTCTTGAATGGTAAATATTAAGCTGTAAATTATATAATAAGAATGTTTTTGCTTTGAAATATGCTAATTTAGAAGAAATTTGTGCACTTGAAATAGTTATGAATTATTTAAAAACAGTGCAAAATCATTTTTTTTCTGCCGGAAAAGTAATTTCATAATTATTTTATGTATATAATTCGTAATGCATCGCTAATGTTTCTTCTCGGTACAATTATTACAGTTTTTTCAAAGCATATTAAATGTTTACTGTTTCATTTGAGTATAAAAGCATATTACTTGCTATGTAAAATGAAAGACATTGATAAATAATAAACACGATGATATACAATATCAGAAATTCTGTTTTTTTTTTTTATTTTTTAGAAAATTTCTTAACACTATTAATTTTAAGCTGCGACAACTTTCATTAACTGATGGTATAATTTAACTTATAGTTTTTAGATAGAATGCTTGCATATGCAGGATAAATTAACCCGATTTTCATAAATTCAAATATACAAATACAAATTGAGCTTGATTTTCAAAAATGAAAATGTATATAAAAAATATAAAGAACCAAAAGACAGAAAATACTCAATTTTCTACCTTATATTGGAATCACGGGAAATTTTACAACAATACAAATGACGGCTACGTGTGGATTATTATATATGTAAAAAAGCTACGCTTGTAACACAATGCCCCTTGAAAAAATTTATACACATGATGCCAAGATACTTTAAAGTTAATTGTACATCCGATTGAATATATCGTATTTCATATTTTAAGTAAAAGTTGACAAATTTTGTGAATTTATAATTATATAAAATATAGAAATAATAATTCACAATTTTTTGTTGTACATTATTGAATTTTCTGAGTTAAATTACTATTTTCATGCAATGAACTTGTAATGGGAGTACAAACTACTACTTACTAACGGCTTCTATGACGTCAGCTAAGAGGACGCCATCACAGACATCAACTTGTAGATCTTGTATATTACGCTTATAGCGCCCTCTGTCCAAATAGTGATTAGCCCAGTCGGTGTAGATCTGGAAAAGAAAATGTTCCTTTTTTAGATTAAAAGTCTCACACATCGCCATTATTTGTAATAAACTGAATAAAAAAAATGAGAATAAATATCTAAAATAAATAATAAAGGTAAACATAATCTGTAATAAAAATCTATATTTTTGGATATACAAATGAACACATTACTATGCTTTATGACGTATAGGAACAAAATTTGGAACTATTTTGGCTTAGTACAAGTGGATGCTGATTCCACAAATTTATTTTTAAATTGGAATTATTTTGCTATTTAACTGAGAAGAACAATAAAAGAAATTGTAAATTCTACCGATTTCCCAGCATGCGATTCTCTTTACTTTGTTGTGGCAGAGGAAAAGCACAGCTTTCTCTACTTCGAGAGATACTTGAATTTTTAAAAATTCTTTATGATAAAGTTTGAAAACTTTAATTCTGTAAGAAAAGATTTATGTTTTTCTGGGAAATTTAATTTCAATATTTGCAGAAAAATAAATGGGGAGAAGGGGGTGGGGATGGAAGTGCTTATGGAAAATTTAGATCCTGAACAAAGATGTATTATCGGTTAGTAGAATGTAAACAAGAAAAATGAAAAGAACATTTTTTTGGAAATTAGATGAACGACAAGGCACACAATCCTTTTTTTAACCTTCAAATATTTATTCGTTATGGAATTAAATTTACTGGATCATTGTAACTTATAAAGCTCTAAGAAAATCGACTTTATTTTCAATTTATATTATTTAAATATTATTCCATTAATTATTTTGGTTTCAATTTTGGAATGTTCATTTTATATTTTAAAAGAAATACTTTTAGGATACTTCAATTTGTAATTTGTCAGATAATAGATTTGTTAAATATTTCACTTTCTATTTATTTTGATTTTCGAGTAATTATTTCCTTGTGTACGAGTGTGCGAGTATGTGTAAAATTTTAAATAAATTCAAACTAAAAATACATATTTCAGGTTAAATATTACAGACAATACAGTTTTTGATTTTATAAAATCAAAGGTGAGAGGCTGAAGGAAGTATTATTTACAAGAACGACAAGTTATTTTTTACAAGAACAACAAGAAAGATCCATAATTGACGACACTAATGTTTATAATAATAAATTCTTAATGTGCGAGATAAAAATAATATATGAAGCTTCATTTATGCCAGATTTTCTTTCAATTTAGAATTTGGAATTACTACTAATTGACCAAATTTAATTCAAATTACTCAGGAAATAAAAATATTTTTGTGTATTGCTTATTTTATATCTCTTTGTTGTTTCAAATAAAATTCAGATTTTAAAAAGGGATGTAATAATCCTCTCTTAATTATGGGTTCAATTAGATTAATTAATATGAACATACTAAACATTTTATCTGTTCAACATGTAACAATATACTCTCTTCCGCTTTGTCTTGTGTAAAAAGCTTAATGAATACAAAATAAATTGTCTACCACACTACATTTGATGTTTATCATGATGAATTATCTCGGTCAGAGATGCATATTTCGGTTCTTCATTTCTTCATCAGTAAATATATAATTAGTGATTAAAAACAAAGAGTAAAATAGAAATATAATTTAGTTTCTGAAACAAATATTGTCAAACAATCACTCATTTAAAAACCGTTTCTTTCAAAGCTCGAATATAGAGTTACAATTTTAGCATAACCGTGACAGAATCGTTAATATACCTTTACGAATTACCTAAATAAAACTAATACAAAATTATTTGATTAAATTTTACTTTATTAAATGACGGCATAATCAATACATTTAACCATTGATAAACCTACAATCACTGTAATCTCACCCCCCATAGATTATTAATCAATTTTAAAAAAATCGGAAGGAAATAAATCAAGGCAAAAATGCTCCCTTTAAGCAAACTGCGGTATTGAACCGAACAAACTTTAAAATCTAAACACGCTGTCAAAAACTTGAGTAATTACCAGGTTCAGACACGAATATTTGAGATCGAAAAAAAAAGTATATAATCCGTGATGCAAAATTAATGAGACGCGAGCAAAGAAAACTCTCTGATGTCCACAGAAGACTAAATGTTGGCGAGGGCTGCTCGAAGATTAATGTTTTGTGGTATTTTGTGGGTACACGCAATCGCTCCGTTTTTAAGATATGCTTTTAGGCAGCTACAGATTTAACTGATTACTTGTTTTGTGTTGGAGACCGAGATTTAAAGCGCAGGACGAACATTTGGAATTGTTGGAGAAGAAAGACACGAATAAACTTGAGAAGTTTTTTCGTCTTTTAAAATGTGTTAAGCTTATGTCTATATATATTTTCTCTTTTTTTATTTGTATAGTTTTTTTTAAATGAATTTATTTTTCTGATGATTATTAAATAAAGAAACAAAAATATGAGCACTAAGAAGTCCTTTCACAGTTCATAAAATTGTATTATAGTATTTATTTTCATTTTCTTTTCGGTGATATATTTTACTTTTATATAAAGGTAAACCATTGTAATCTTCAAACAAATTTAACTTTTTTTTTGAAGAATCTTCATGTTTCAAACCTCCTTGGGACTCGAAAACATATTTTAGTAATAAAATCTATCGGTCTGTGAGCAACTAAAAACGCTTTGAGCTAGACAAATGGAATTTAATACATGATTACTAAGCCAAATTTGTTAATTTTCATTAAGTATTGAATTAATCCATTCATTGGAAATTCATCTGTAAAAATTCAAGTACAAATGAATATGATAGTTATAAAACGTAAGAAGCTGAATGAAAACATTATGCTTCGCAGATTCCGCACATAAGAAAACCGCATCGGATTTTGAACCAAATAGAACAAGGGGTTAACCGTATGTTAGTCCGCCACTCCTTATGGATATAAAAGCAATGACTTAAAAACGCAACAACTTCAATAAAGGAAATTTAATACACGATTTTAGAATCTAAATTATTGATCCTTAAAAAAATTAAAAATAATTAAATTAAAAAATCTGTTAAACGGTTGAGCGTTTGTCGTTATCTTCTTTCACATACATAAAAGAAAAATGCAACGACAAAAAGAAATAAATAAAATTTAGTCCACAGATTTATAATTAAAGAATAGACACGAAAGAATTAAAGAATAGACAGGTCCATTTAAAGAATAGACACGAAATTTTTAAGCAAATCTGTCCACGAGGTAACCGTCTATGTCTCAATACTTTTGTATGTATGCAAACACTTAAAAAGCTAAAAGTGCAATGACATGAATATATGAAACTTGTAGTTTGATCTTTTGACTACAGTTACAGTTATATGTCAAATTTTGTTTCCAATCGGTCGAAAAAAGATTTAAAATTCATTCGTAATTTATTGGCACTTGTGTACCAAGCACATATCAACGATTAATCAACCTCCCCCCCCCTCCTCCTCCTTCATCACGGAAAAATAATCCTACTCCAAAGACGATTTTTCGTTGTTATTGCTCTTAAGTGGTATGCTTTTAATGTACATGTACCTGTTTTTTTTACTATACTTGAAAGCATACATGTAAAAATAAAATTCTGAGCATTCGTGGGGTTCAAGGCTTTTCCCTAGGTCTAGGTTTGTGCGGGAGAAGTGGATAATACTTTTATTCGAGAATATACAAGTTTCAAAAAGAACACTCCTTTTTTCTTATATCAGTTTCCAATTTAAAGAAAAAAAATATTAAAATTTAAATCAAATTTTGCCTTTTGCTACTTAAAAATTCAAATTATTTTCATTCTTTCAGAAATTTTTAATCCCATAGTCTTTTTATTTATTAGTAAAGAAAAAATTTGGATTAAAAATAAAACCAATTACTTATGAATGAGCCCTAGAATTAATCTATAAGAGAGCTATTTGGTAGCTTCGGAAAAAGGTATAAGATTTATAACTTGGATAGAATACCAAATACCGAATTTCATTAAAGCAGAATGATGATGATTTTTAGTTATTTTTTTTTCAAAAATACACACAGACACTGATAAAAACAATAGATCTGAAATCATCAAAATTCGGTAAAATGTCAAGATTATAAAAGATCAAGATTTTTGATAGTTACAATCCTTTTTTTTTGTGTGTGTGTGTGTATTTTGAATGTGTGAAAATATAAAGTACACTATCTTTGATGCATATTTAATGTGAACTAGGAAAAAAATTCTCCATATACATGAAAATATAGAATTCTGCTCAAAGATTTCCATTTTGAGACATCTTATGGCACAGGCAAACGTTTTGTTTTAGAATCCTTGTTTTTTATGTTAAAACCGAGATTCTGGAGAAATTTAAAGGATGGGAATTTAAAATTGTTACGGAACAACCCCGAAAGCATATTGAAGATGCAATTTGTCCTTTTGAAATAATTGCTATGTTTATATATTTTTTCCCCTTTATTTTCATTATTCATTATTAATCTTTTGAAATTTTGGGGAAAATACTTTTTTAATGAATGTATTTAACATGATTTCCAGAAAAAAAATATCATTGCTACTCAGTAGTGAAAAAGATAAGTTATATCCTTGTTATACATGAGATCTATTAATGCGAAATTAATTTCTTAAAATTATTATGTGCTTAAAAATTTGTAACAATAATAATAAAATAAATATTGTTTTCGTTCTGTAAAACCGCTATATAACCATTCAGGTTTACATATTTGTGGAAATAAACCGAAAGGCATTGGAGTAAAATTAGTACCGAATATTACTTCTTTTTAGAGTCTTAAGCATTCAAACAATTTAAATCGGTAAAGCAGTTAAAATCCACAAACAGTCTTTGCATGGAAAAGTACAAAACAAAAATATCTGAGTGCAATTTCTATTGCATATTCAAAAACTGGAAGTACATTCAAGTATTTTGAAATATATATAAAAAAAATGTGTAGATGGTAAGTAGTACAGGCTGTTATTCAGAACCATAAATGTTGTTTTAAGGTAAAATCTCAGAGGATGATTCCAGCAAATGATAATTCCAATAGATTTGAAATAAAAAATATATTTGGTGGAAAAATCGTGTTATTATTAAATCATATCGACAACGTATCGATGGAATAGCACTTCTTGAAAGCGAATTCAATTGTTTTGAAACAATATTCTGAATATTACAGTATCTTATTTAAAAACCTAACCAATCAACAAATATTATATATCCTGCTATGATCTAGGCATAACTGTCTATGCTCAATGATAAAATCTGAGAAAACTTCTTTGCCTATGACTACAGTGCTGCCAATCTGATCGGTAAATATAAATAGTTCAATTTATGTAAATTCCCTTTTCAAACTGCACAATCATCAGACGATCAATTGGCAAAGAATTTTTGGTACAGATTCAAGTTTCATAAAAACTGGATCACGACCCAAATTGGTCGAATTTCTGAATTAATAAACAAAATGCATTCAAAAAGATCTCGTACTAATTTGGAGCAATTTATTAGAAATGACTCAAAAAGTGACTCAATTTAATTATTTATAGGTATTAATTTTTATAAATTAATCTATAATTACCTGTAATTTATATTTTTTATAATATCTATTTATAATTATTAATTTATCAGTTGATATATTGCTTTTGTAAATTTAGATATCAGGACTCCAGGATTTCAAATGAATATATATTGATAAAGTAGTGATTTTATTTTTTGAGTGAAAAAAAAAGAGAAAACGAGAGGAGGTGTATAAAAATGTTTAAGAAACGTTGATATTTGCAAAATGAATTTTAGAAAATCAGTTTTAATTAGATTACAGTAAAAAGCAGAAATTACTTAAATGATATATTCGCAGAGAAATGTCATAAGTATTAGATACTTTAAAGAAATATATATTTTTTACACTTTCTAAATACTTTCTCGCGAAAACTTTTAACTTATTAACTAGCCAGGTGGCCAAGATGTCATTTTCAAATTGGCTGCTTGAAAAGTGCCAGAAACATCTCCGTGCAGCATTTACGTGCACAAACATTCAGCCATTTCTCGATATATTTTTAAAAGCAAATTTTCAATCGTAGTCAAAATCTTTTCCAAGATATGATCCACCATTGCCATTACTCATTACCTAAATGACATTCATTCCTTAATCCCGCATCTGCTTTCGTTTCAGCGTTCAGATTAGAAGCGGTCCGAAACTTTGTCACATGCAATGATTAATGGGAAGAAAAGTTTCTTGATTAATGAGTTGAATGATGGAGCCCCCGGAGAATTGCAGGACGACGGAGTTTTCAGAGAGACTTTGTCAATGCGTGCTCTGCAGAAAGAAATGTTCTTTGTGTGATTTTTTTTAAAGATGCACAGTTGGGAAATGTAATTGTGTAGATACAATCTCTCCTTTAGAAAGTAATTATTCCTTGCATATGGCGTGCGCACGATATGGCTAAAAGCCTTCTTGTATGACATTGTTATGCGTGTCATTGAGAAATTTCAATACTTTTTCAGTTGGGAAACTAACATGAATAGTCTAACCACGACTTTATAATATACTTTCTAATAAATTCGTCAGGTCAGAGGACGCCTTAAATGGCATTGGCGTTTAATAGTTACGAAATATCAACGTTTAACGTGAATGAAATATTTTTACTGAATATATCGTGTCATCTGGGCCGCGGTGGCCTGGTGGTAAGGTCTCGGCTTTGGAACTGGAGGGTTTCAGGTTCGAGAACCGATTCCACCGAAGAACCGTCGTGTAAGGGGGTCTGTTGCACATTAAATCCGTCCTGACCAAACGTCCTCCAGCTGGTGTGGTGTGGAGAGGGAGGTGCCAGCTTAGGTGTCGCCCTCGTCATCTGACCGTGGTTCAAAATTACGAGGGTCGTCCCGAAATAGCCCTAGTGTTGCTTCAGACGGGATGTTAATATAACTAAAACTAAACTATATCATTTTTGGCGAGTTATGTGGCGATTAATCACCGGCATGCATTAATTGTAGGAAAAATTGGATTTTTGTTGTAGATATATTTTTCTCTAAAAAAAATAAAGTACTAACAATGATATCAGTTGATCCAGTGCCAATTGTCACATGCATTGCATCAATTGGATTTTAGAATTTAGTACATATTTTATAGCAGAAAAATTTTAAGTTAACAATTAGTGCAAGCTGATATATAGTTATATTTATCATATGACTGTGACGTCATGAAACCGAAAACAAAAATTTGATATAAAACTGTACTCCTAGTCACAAACTCCCCTTTCAAATTTGATATATTTAAGTCGTTGCGATTTTAAACCATCGCGCTTATATGTTTTTGAAAGTACAGACCGACGGCTGTCAACACATACTTGGATTTGGCTCAAAATGTGACAGGTGTCTGCACGACAGATGATAAATCTATTTATATCTCTTCGTTTTGTAATTATTGTGCAAACTTATATTCGGACAGATGGATTTCCTCTAAACAGATTTCACTCAAAATTTGACAGAAGCCTGCAAATTTGGTGTAAATTTACCAAATTTAAGTATACCAAATTTCACCCGTCTAGTTCAAGGCTTCTTTATTTTTATCTCAGGCAGACAGACTGACGGACATTTTTCAAAAAATGTGTTTGTAGACCTCAGGGAGATCTAAAACTTGGAGATACGTCAATGGAGATATTTTTTTCCTGTTTACTATGCTTTATCTATACTACTTATTGGAGGAAGTAAAAATGATCACGCTCTTGTTGCATAAAAAATATAAAACTAATAACAAACGGATGTCAAATAAGTAAAAAAGAAAATGTATCTAATAAAATTCAAAGTACTAACAGTTACATCAGAATTTGCTGAAATGCCAGATGTCACATACGAAGCGCCAATTTGATTTTAGAATCTAGTGAATATTTTACAACAGAAAAAGTCTATATTAAACAAGAACGTTAAGCGTAAATTAACGTGCCATTATGTCCATCACATGATTGTGATTTCATCTGAATAAAATCGCTTCTGAAGCCATGATTTAATAAATTTGCTATCAATGTTCCGAATTACGATTTATCAATCTTAATTAATCATACTTACAATTTGGTAATTGTAGAATAAACTGAGAGCAAAAGTTTTATACTGCAGTGTTCTAGCGGCACCATATCGTTGCTCAGATTGGAGAAACCCTTACCAGATTTCATTCTACAGACGTACATTCCCTAATTCATGTTAAATGCCCCATTGAAGGGAGAGTCGTCACAATCCTTACTTGAACGATACAGAAATCTGGAGATTAAAATATCAGCTCAGTGTCATATTCGTAATCTATCCAAAAAAAATTTGAGTACCATCTACTAGTAGCTTTAAAGCAGGTTGCTATATGATTTAATAATCTATACTTGTATAAAGCTCAATGTGTGTGTGTGTGTGTTGGCACTCTACAGGCCAGATCGTACGACCTACAACTACCAAATTTGGCACATGCATACCTTGGAGATCGGGAATGTGCACCTGGGTTCCCTTTTTTTTTAATTGTTAATTAGAATTTTAATTATTAAAAAATAACTTCCCCGCCAAAAAAATTTTTCGTTTCCCCGCCGCCAAATGAGTCAGGCTTCAGTTTTTTTCCCCCATGCTAACGAGGATAAGCTTAACATATTTTCGACCGATTATTTCAAACGATTCTGTTTATATTCTTAATGCCCGATGTACTTGAAATTAAACATTGTTAATTAATCGATTTTTCATATTTATTCTGAAGTACTTTTGAATTAAAATCAAACAGAATTAAGGAAATTAAAAATTTCTAATCTGTGTAGCGTTACCCCAACTGGCGTAGAAAATTCACGCATGCGCATTGTGTTCTAATTGTTGACAACTCTATTTTCAACGGATACGGACTTGGTTTTGAAGGCTTAACATGTTTCCGACCGATTATTTTAAACGATTGTTTATTTTCTTAGAGTTTCATGCATGTAAAAGTAAACATTGTTAATTAATTGATCTTTTCATGACGAATCTGAGAAAATTTTGTAGAAAACTTCTTGAGATGTTACATGAATTAAGAAAGATAGTCTTTAGTCCCCATAAGTTTAAATACTCAGCGACTCTGTTTTCAGTACTCATATTAAAAAAAAGCTTCGTTTCAGTAAAAAATGTTCTTATATTAATTGCAATTTAACCATTTCCACTTAAATTTAAAGCATAAATTCCACGACAGCTAACAGAAAATTAGGGCACATATTACATTATTGCTGAAGGCCTTTATAATATTATGAATGAATTATATGATTATCAAAATTTAAAGCTTTAAAATATTTTGATAAAAGGATATTAAAATAGGAGTTACATAAAATATTTAATTATTAAAATTTTAACGAGCATTAAGATTGACGAACCGACTGGTCGCCAAAGACGGCTAGTATAGAAATAATTGCCATTTGTAAAACATTCTGAATAAAGCAGCTTTGAGGCAAAGGAAAATGGTAATTACTATTGAAATGCATGGAGCAATTAGTTTTTCCTCTGAAAATTTTATTTTTATAAATTTAATTAAAAATGTTTTTTTTTTTTACAAAAACCTTATGTTAATATATAGTTTCACTATTTTACTATAAGAGCAAATAAATCATTTTATTTGTTTAAATGAAAAGAAAGTTCTGAACCTAGAACGTTTAAGAAAAGTATAATAAAGAAACATTACACAAGAATTTCTAATACAAGGATTACTATTAAGGATAATTATCTATTGTTCGAATTGTCACAATTGAGCTATCATACTTAATGAAAATTGTTTTAATGCAAACATTTGCAATTGTAAAAAAATGAAAATTGTTCTATTAATTCATAACCTTGAAAACAGCTTAACTTATAAAATACCATGTTAGAATTTAATGTAAGTTTTGAAAATTTAACAAACACTTTAATTTTTCATATAGTAGTATTCAAAATATGTGTACAGTTTTGGATTCAATTGCACTCATGGAATCCGTATTAAGGTTTTGTGAAAGATAATTTGACATCCCATTTTACATTAGCTCTAGCCTTATTTTAGAGCAATATTCGTAACTACAAGCCATAGTGAAGTGATGAGGAAGACACGAGAGTTAGCTATCTTTTCTTCAAATTAACGTACCACATCAGTACGAAAAATTTAGATATATGATAGCATCTTGGCCCACATTAAATAAGCACCAGACCCCTCACGATAGATTTTCGGTGAAATTCGGAAATCAACCTGATGTAAACGCGGCGAGTTCCATACTGAATCCTTTGAAAGAGGAAAATAAATAAAATAGATACGTAACATTCAATTATGGAAATGTATTGATTTTTAAATGAATCATTGAATATTATTATGCTAATATTTCGAAGGTTATTATAAGAAAAACAGATATAATTTTCTTTATTTGATGGTTCGATTAACATGCTTTTACGTGAATAAAACTTACAATATGCTATTAATTAATTAAACCAAAACATCGATATTAAAGAGCTTTTATACTTGCCATCAAGTTTAGATGCCATCAAGTTTAGATGCCATCAAGTTATGTCTGGATATTCAATTAAGAAGAGAGACTATTCTAGGAAAATAACTTTTGTTAAAAAAATAAAAAAAGGGATCCTGATTCATATCAGTGCTCATGTAATTGAAGAAGTACCAAGAAGTTTGATTAAAAATTATATCTCCAAAAATATTAAAAGACAGAAATTAATGTCAAGATAAAAAGAAATTAGGGAAATTAGATAAGCCTTTCTTTACTACAATAATTAAACTACAGCGCTCCCGACAGACAGAACGTTTTTAATGAAAGCAGCCTTCCGAGCAGCCATCTTTCTCCATTTCAATGAAATTCCCACTTACCTTGAGACTTTAATTAGAAGTACAAAAGGCAGATTTAATTAAGCCTGAATCACGTGTAAGGAAAGTCTTGAATGCGGCATTTTGGTTTTTAATAAAACCATTTGCTCGAACGAAGCCAAGTTTCTTAATTTAGCCTGAAAATGAGCGCCATTGTTATGCTAATAGGGAGACACAGACTTGACGTTGGAATTATTATTGCACGGAATCGGTTGTTTATTTAATAATCAGCTGTATTGTGACATTGAAATTTCATTTTGGCAGATATTGCTGGTGAAAGCGAACAAGCTTAATAGATTAGAGGCAAAACAAATCCAAATTAAACGAATCATTTATTTATTAACGATTTCAATCGTATATCATTTATAAAACTATTTATAACTTTGGGTTAAGACATTTATCGTGATTAAAAAGTAAAATTGGGGAAGGGGGTGAAAGGGCGACCATGTGGAAATGGGTGATTAGACTTAGATTATTCTCTTTTGAAACTACTCATTGAAAGTACTATAAAAAATCATGTAATTTGAATGATTTTACACACAACACCACTTCATGCCCCTACAACTATAATCCTCTGGTTATTTAAACAATGTAATGAGCATAATGTGGGAGAGACATGGAAAGATGCTCCTGTTCTATCCATCCCTGTGACAATTGTTCGACGTCTGACATTTATTGATTGCAATTTGGTTAAGGGATTTTAATATTGGATAAAAGAAAACTGAAAGCAATGAGCTGTTTGAAATAAAAAAAAGGGGGAGTAGCTTTGGCATGTAAAGCAAACCATCAGAGATAAACTGAAAACTTGTGCTGGTTTACATGAAGAGACTTTCAGTTTGTGTGTGATTACAAAATTCAGGAAAATAATACGAATATTAACAGAAAATTAGAAAGAATGATTTTAAAGCTAAAACTATGAAATTTGTGCAAAATCTTTATTTTATAATGCCTAGTAAAGCGGTTACAACGTTAAAAAGTCGATTTTTTTTAGAAGTTATGAACGTTTTTTATTTAATATTTTTAATGTTTAAGCAAGTTTCTCTATAAAACAATGCGAATTTTGTTTCTAGATCATTTTTTTGAGAAGTTATACTTATTTTTATTTTGAATTTATACATATTTTTATGTTGTTATTTTACATTTTTAGATGCTATTATCTCAAACTGTAATCTTTAGTAAAATTTCATTTAAAAAAATCTTCATAAATTAAAATCTTATGCATATTTTCTGTTCAAATTTGGCAGACTAGTGTTTTCGTATGTTCTGCAATTCCTGAACTAGAAAATAAGTAATACATTCATGTAGAACTATTTTATACTTGTTTTAGTTGTTCACAATGTGGAAAAAAATTGGAAATTTCATGTTATATATATCTGTCGGAGTCCAATATTTAAAAAATGGATAGAAATACAATATTTTTTAATTCAGAAACCAGATAAGTGCCATTAAGCTATATGCAAAATTTTTGAAACTTCTAAATTAGAAGACTTTTGCTTTGTACCCGTTTCTTAGGCAATGAATATATATTATATTATATATATATATATATATATTCCAATTTACTTACCACCTAACTGGTATATTTTGGTCTCATAGATATTTTTTTGAATCCTTTTCATGCAAATATTTAAAATTTTCATTATTTTAGGGAGTTTTTTTTTTAAAATTTCATCCTTAACTAGTTACATACCTTAAAAATTCGAAATTATTTATTTCTGAAAAAAGAAATTGAACTAAGTATAAAGGAGAGGCAACATAAGGCGACTGGGGAAAACGATATTAAATTTTCTAGATATTTACACAAAAGTGTAATAAGACCCGATAAATAGGGTATTGTTACCCTTGGAGTTTTCACTTGAACTGCAGTAATGTATTTTGATGTCCTATACATGTTTACATAATTTAAATTCAGGTTATATGCAGTCAATTCCATCCGCTAATATACATCCTATTCAAGATAATCAGTCACTAATAAAGCATGACGGGAGCGAATATAATTATTACAGATTGCATCCCAAAAAATTTGACATGGGAATCAAAAATCCCACTTCTATATATTTCAATATTCACAGCTGCGCTAATAAAATTATATAAGTCATCGCAAAATTACTTGGCTGCAGTCTGTAGTACTCCTTTCGCAATGATATCTTCAATCCAGGGCAATCCACAATCCGAAACATTGGGAGATAAACAATGGGTTTATTTAATAATAATCATCTTTTATGAAATCTACCACTCACAGTATATTTGAATGGTTGATTTACTATAACTGTGATGAACTCTAGCAATACCAGGAATTCTCTAGGAATCAATCGATGTCAGATGTATATCTGTTTTGGTAATTATTGCTGAATAAGGGCCCCTAGAGCTTATTGCGGATATTTTCGACTTTGATCTGGTTTCCTGCATACATTACTATGATACATTTCAAACTCTAACTTAATGATTTTGGCTATTTTATAACTTGATAGATCGGGTTTAATATCGATCCTGTATAATGTTTTTAAATCGCACCTCATTTCACCATTGCATGAAAGGCTTTCTTATTTTATATTTACTTACTGTTCCAAAACTTTCACCCAATTATTAGTACAATCCTATAAATTTATAGCTGAAGCATCCATTTTCATTCCTTTCCACGCATGCTTAAAGAACATGATCAAATTTTCATAGGTAGTGAAATGAATCGCATTGGTCCCATCACATGAGATGGACATTTCTTTTCATTGATCTTAATATTAATAAAAACACCATTTTATGGTTTTTCTGCCATTCCTTTTTACTGATGTATACAAGAGGTATTTAGAAATGTATCTTGTAATTTTGAACTATGGGCAGGCGACGAGGATTTCATTTAAGCTGGTCAACACATTTTTCAAGATTTCTTGTTGATCCATTGGATTTACGCTTTACCCCAAGGGATATAAAATGCTCCAGATAAATCTACAGAGCAGAGTTTTGAAAGAATCGGGCTTAGAACATTTCACATATCATTTTTAAAGTGAAGATTTAAAGTCAAGTGTGTGCCTATATCTTGATTTGGAAATTGTTTACGTTTCCCTTGTTGAGGCTCTCTTGCACGAAAATTTGCAGAAGCTAATGGATAAAATTGTGCTTTTTTTTTCTTTATTTTGCCTGAAGAAAATTTTTCTCGCAATACGATAATTTTATATACTTGATCTTAAAAAATTATATAATGTCTTAAAAATTAAAAAAAGAATTCATAATAAGGCAACAAAAATCAAATTTGACTAAGATTCTATAACATTTTATTTGCTTTTAGATATAACCATGTAAAAATATAAATTCATCACAAGTAATATTTTTTAAGTTTATTCTCATCTTAGTTTCTCTTATATTTTTATTGTGTAAATGATGGAATATAGTCGTTAACTTTGGCATTAATTACATAGCCAACGGAATATCTGGAATATTTTATTGCAACGAAAATATTTTTAATGTTTACTTTATTGAAATATTTAACTACACAAATAACCATGCGTATATTAAGTTCACAAATAATCATATTGTGTTGCAAAATTAGCATGTTGACTATGACATCTGAAACTGGTTCTAAAAATAAAAGAAAAATAATTTATAAGATATCACTACTACATTACAATCATAAATGTGCATGTTCTTTAACATCTTTCTAGAGCTGTTCTGTGATGTGCTGTGATTTTATACTCTTAATTTTTCAAAAATAAATTTTCAAGTCATATTTGATGTGAATCATTAAAGACTATCGCATAAATAAGATTATAAAAGTCCCTTATAAGGAATAAAATCCACTTATTCCATAAATTTTGTAAAATGACATTATTAATTATTATTGAATATTTTATGAGATACACCACAAAAAAACTCTACATTTTGCATCTTCAATATTTGTGATTTAACCATGTCTACAAAAACTTCGAAGAAAAATTATTTGCCAGTTTAAAAAAAAAGAAAACACATAATGGAAAGATAATTACATTTCAAAAATAATGTTTCAAAATCTAATATGAAGAGAATAATCTCTCAATTTTAACCGAAAAAAGTATTCCATTAAGGTATATTAATATTTTAAATAGATTAAATATTTATCTTATGAAAGTTTAAGCAGCTTATTACCGATTTTTCAAAGAAAACCTCTTTTATTCCTGGCCTAACAAGACATTCAACGCTATGCGAAATGAATAAAAAATATCATAAAAAATAATTTCTAAATAAAGTAAGGATAGAATATTAGCTTTTAGGTTTAAAAAATCATTTACTTAACTTACTCCAAAATTTAATTAAAAATTCAATATCGCTGTAATGGTATCTGTGTCATTATACCAAAGAAAAGAGAAGTACTTCCAAAAAAGGAACGAGAAAGAACATTATGTAATAAAAAATGGCATCAATTCAACCCTTAGAACAAACAAACTGCAGGCACGGTTACAGTGAGAGCATAGAAGAGGAGAAACAAAGACCTTCTTAATATAGAATTCAATTAGACGGGAACTGGGGATTATGAGTAATCCTAGAGAGGTGGTTTAAAGTATTGAAAAGGTCTTTGAAGCAGTTTGCTGATCTCGGTAAATACTGAATTCGAATAACCCAACTTCAGCTTT
Organism: Argiope aurantia; assembly: GCA_026543865.1. Lineage (NCBI taxonomy): Eukaryota > Metazoa > Arthropoda > Arachnida > Araneae > Araneidae > Argiope > Argiope aurantia. The sequence goes on along the minus strand of JAPMOR010047964.1, from coordinate 300,897 downwards.
TAATTCTTTCTTTTCTTTAGGAAAAGAAAGTCAGGAAGAAAAGAAGTGATGTGTATGTAATAAAATATAACAGAAATGCTTTTAATATAATGTTTATCATTCACTTCAAGATATTTAGAAAGATTCTGATAAACTAATTGCTGTATACATTTATGTAAAACCAGAAAGAAGTTCATAGGAAGAATAAATAGAATATAACTTTCGCATGCAAACAATAAAGTGGAAAGTTACAAATTTGATTTCAAGCAATATTTTTTAAGAACTTGATTCGTATTTTGACAACAGTATTACCTAAGTTAATGTTTTATATTAGATTAAGATTTTATATTACCTAAGTAAGAGTAGGTTAAAATTTTATATTACCTAAATAAAATTTTAACCTACTCTTGTAATTTATTTCTTTTAATTTTTAAAAATTTTAACTGACACTCGATTTTATTTTTAGTCAAACTGCCTGACTTCCTCTGAATGGATTCCATTCAAAATTTGACGCAAATCTAAAACTTTGTCTTGGTAACAACATAAAAAACTTACAAAATGCATCTATTTGTTCCATTAAAAATTCAGAACATTTTTAAATAATCGTGTTTACAGACAGACCTCAAGACTTTTGAAATGTGAATATTCGTCAAAATTTCGAGGTTGAATTTTTTTTGACGATTATAATTTCTCTTTGTATACGGTGTAAGTAAAAAAAATTTTTTTTTGGTTGAATAAAAATTATCTATGGCATTGTGCAACTGATTAGCACAATTTAGCAATAAATTTTTCGATAATAATTTGTTTACCAACTTCTGTTGTAAAAATTTAGCAGACAAGCTTCTTTAGGGAAAATGAATGGAAAAATTTAATTTATTTTCCACAGAATAAAGTTCTTTGAGAAATAAATGATTTTCAGTTCAAATTTATGAATGAATTCAATTAAAATTACAACACAACCAAATGCCAGAAGTAATAGAGAGAGTTATTTAACATCCAATTATTTGTTGTCTAATTCAGATGGGTTTAAATAGATATTGCCACATTTTCAAGCTATAATAGAGTCATTGTAGAAAAAAAAATTGTCTTTGAAATGTGGGTGATAATCAAAGATGCACACTGCAAAATTTCACGCCTTAACAACTCAAAGGTGTGTGGCCTTCTACGGATTTTGAACCTGTCCATCTGAACCAAATCTGTGCTCTTAATAGGTCTTTAAGTGGATCGGGAATTCACGCTATAATTGCCACTATGCCTTCGCAATTAAACTATGCTATGATGTCACATTCATTTTCTTCTTACAATATGCACAATTGGGTCATATAAAAAACTAAGTTTGCACATATGGTGTGTTTTGTGTTCACCTGAATTTGCTGTATTAAGTTCCAGAACCAAGATCTATGTCCAATATTAATTCATTTTCTAACAATACATTTTCTCTAAATAGAAAACAAGTTTCGTTGTGTTACTTCTGAGTTAAAACTTTCATTGTAACACAGACAGTGTTACAAATGAACTTCTAAGGGAAAAACTTCAAACACAAGAAAGCTTCATTAGAACAGATTAAGTCGTCAGCTGATACTAATTACCAGTCATCAGTTCCATTTATTCACTAAATAAAGAACATAATACGTTATACAAGTGCACGGAGGGGGGAATAATAATTAAGGTTTCCCTATTTAGAGGGCTTTAGAAAAGTGTAAATATTAATGCGAATGTTGAATGCATGTGGTTTACATTTAATAACATGATAAAATGAATGAGGTAATAAAGTCCCAATAATAAATTAGAGGAGAAGAAATACAAACTATCATTTTTATAAGCATAATTCATCCATCGTCATATAATAATTCAGCTATAGCGGCAATACATTATAATTAAAAATAGTGCAAGGGTGTGCGTGCAATAGACACATAATTATCTTAAAATTCCAAATGTCATTTTAATGCATAAATATCAGGTTGAGAGCGGTCAAATTCCTTTAAATAAAAATGATTATTTAAATAAAAATAATTTTTTTATAGACCATGTTTTAAAACGGTCTAAAAGATATATAATAATTTCTTTCATTTTAATACAGATTTATAACAATACAGAATGCCCTGGAAATTTATGGTTGTGAATTTTCAAAATTCACAATCAAGTTTTCAGGTATCCATTATTACATATTTCAAGTATCAAATCTCAAGCTTATCGGGAAGTTAATTTAAAATCGATTATAAAATTTGCATCGAATATACAAGTAGACAGAGCAGAAAGCGAGTTAATAAAAATGTGTCAAAATCCTCATTTTTACCACATTTTTTTTACTGCGTCATTTATTTTTCTTCTGCACTGAAATTATAAGCTGCTGAAATATAATACTCTTATAACCACAGGCGTTTTTACTCTACATTTCTCTAAAGAAAGATTTTATTTCTGTCCACTTGTCTTTATATATTTGTAGTTAATTGTGATTTTTTAATAATGATGTTGATCAAGGTTTACACGCGTCATCAATTACAGTTAATCACTATACAAAGGAAAGAAAAAAAAATTTAAATGAAATCTATGATCGCAAATTTCAAGTTATCATCGGAGAACATAATTATTTTTTGTCATTATTTGTCTTAATTTAAGTCATTAAGCAGTTTAAACCGGTTTGAAACAATCACAAGATAGATAGATCTATCTATCTAAATCTATGATAATTCTTTTTTAACTTTCATTTTCAATTTCTTTAGCTGGCAAACAAAGTTTTGGAGCTCGACCGATTTTAATATGAAATAACAGCTATGATATCATAGTTCTACGTCAACCTTTTAAAAACGCATCTGCTTTCAAAGACGCATACATAATAATAATACAATACTATTAAAAGCAGATAAAAATATATGCGCTTAAAAGATGATGAAAATTGCCCTTTATGCTTTATTCATTGCGATTTCGAGTTTCAAAACCCCCTAACCAAAACATCGTGGTTTCACATGATAATAATTAAATGTGAGATGCATCTGTAAGTAGAATCTAGCAATACAAAAAAAAATATTGCGAAATTTCATGTAGTTATGCGATATGAATTTATCCACATACATCCACAAGTGGCTTAAAATATTATGTTCGCCAATATGGCTTCATTACGTTTAATTTTATTCAAGTTTAGTTATGAAATAAATTAAATGCTATTTTGAAGTTGGAGCTATAATTTTGGACCACGGTTAGGCCAAAGAGAATGAAAATGTAGAGATAGCAATCTTTTATATTAAATCTTAGGAAGAAATAATTAAATTTAAAGCTTTGTGAAATTTATATGAAAATTTTTAAAAAGTTTCCGTTGTTAAATTTATTTTTATGGAAATTGTTAGCTCTAACTCTGCGACGAAGAAATCACTGTTTTCAGAACTCATTAAATTCCTTTTTAAATTTCAAAAAAAAAAATTGAAATTAAACTTATTTTTATGGCAAGACCTGCCTTTCTCTTATTCTCCAACAGCTGACCACCGAATTTTCCCAAATTTTCCGTTCATGTTCTTTTTAATTTTTGTTAATTCTTCCTTGTTTTTTTAGATACTAAAAATTTGATTGTTTATAGTTAAAAAAACTTAAAAGTTCTGAAGCAGTTTTTTTTTCTAATAGTACTTATGAATTATTAAAATACAATACATATATAGACGTTAAAATAATCAAAGTAATAAAAAACTTTACAATGATATGTTTTAATGAAAAAAAATCATAGAAAACAAATTTCAATAAATCAAAAGTACTTGTCAATCTTTCTCGACTGCTCTTTTTAATGTAGGATAGTCGATACTTATTGGTAGGGATTCGGTTATAGAGAGTTTGGTGGGATTTTGAATACTGCGCTGTATCTCTTGCTTTGTAAAGAAAATATTAAATAACCAAATATTAATTTGTGTGCTATCATATAACCATAAAACCGCTACGATGATCGACCGATTATAAAAAGAAGTCATAACTATAGCACAATTTATACTAACAACTTTCACAGTATTTGATTAATTCCGAACATAACAGTGATACTAAAACAAGAAGTGAATATTAACATAAAGACTTAAAACATATTTCCAGCTGGAGTATATCACAGTCTTTGAACATCTGCAGCGAACAAAAGGGCTTGAGCGGCCTTTATTGTAACAAAAAAAAACATTTAACCCGATTTTTCCTAAGGAATCAGCGACGTTTATTACGAAAGAAGCGAACTCTAAACTATTGCCATAAAAAAAATCATAAAATACTAAAAGAAATAAACATGTATGACAGAGTGTCTGTTTTGGAAATATTGATATTGTAACTACTGCTTATGAGCGAAGGGAAGGAAAGCTCACTAATTTGTGCACCCTTTTGTTGCATCCGAAACTTTGTTATCTGTCTAACAACTCACTCTTAACGAGGCCTAGAACTCATTAAAATTTGAAAGCTTTGTTCTTTAAACTAAGATCTGACGAAAGCGCTACTTCGGTGAAAGGTGCCGGAAAACCTTTTTTTTTTCTTCTCCTCTTTTCCTTCGGCTAAGAAAATGTTCTTCAGTTTGCACTTAGCATGATACTTTATATCTTTGTAAAATGCGGAACAATAAAGGGACCCGTTAACGACCATAATCCTTTTGAAGAAGAATAACGCTAACTGAATTTCTTGTTAGCCGATTATCCACTTATCCTCAATGTTTGGAGAATTTTATAGAATACTTCTAGAGATATAGAAATAAGTGATTGATTCATTATTAACTTCTAAAAGTATCATTGCTATTTGTTTGAAATATTATTGCTAAAAAATTGCTTTAACACTAGATTTACCAGACCAGTCATTTTGACTGGTCGTGCAATTTCAATTCAAAATTCCTGCTACATTAAACATTTGCTTTCCAAACTGATGTTATGACTTTTGTAGCTATAAATAGAGAATACATTTTATGAACTTAATTTTACTTTATATATGTTAGAAACAAATATATTTTTTGTTATAACTATTTATACCATTACCAGTCAAAATGACCGGTGAATGTTTCTATAAAGGAATCATGAGACCGTGGAAATACAAATAGTGCCCATACGTCTTTTGTTCAATACTTTATCGTTATCGAGCCGATATAGGTGATTACGGTGTCTTTAGGATTTTTTTACGAGTACTTAGTCGAAGTGATCTCCAAACGTAATCATTCATCTTTACCCATACAGGTAAGAAGGTAAGAAACATTTATGTGTATTTGAATATATTCAAAAATATATTCTTCGGCAAGTAGCCTGCCTGCATATCGTCAGCTCCTGAAAATGTCAAAACGAATAAAAGTTTCTACATATTTAGAAAATGCAACCAGCATACCTCAGGATTGTTCAGATGTGGAAAGTGAATTATATGATAGCGACGGTGAATTATTAGATACACAAATTGATCCACAAGGCAATGATGAAAACAGTGCTATTATACAAAAACACAAAAGGAGAAAATATCTCACGGAAAGACTTTTTGTTTCGATTAGCAGAAGAACTTGCTTCAGAATATCAGACTTCAAGGACTAAACCATACGAAGCTGATATACCAACTACAGGTGGCACGGTTTCTGTACGCAAATGGTGTCAAATAGGATACTGCAATAACAACAAGACTACAAATATTTGCAATAAATGCAAAAAAAGTCTATGCGGAAAGTGTACAAGTAACAAAATCTTCATATGTAGAAATTGTGAGCCTATAAAAAATTAAATGTTTTGTTATTTGAAGATGTCCATAATTCCATTTTTGTATAAAAATTAATATTGTTAAACCCTTTTCACCATTTTTTAAGAATGAGTAAAGACTGGAAATCACGATGAGCATTTTTTCTTATAACACCAGTCATATTGACTGGTTATGGTAGAAATAGATATATTTAAATGGCTGGTAAATCTAGTGTTAAAGAATTTTTCAAATGCTAATTTCTTTTCCATTTTCTTCAAGTTTTCTGGAAGCGATTATCCTATCTTTTTTATAGAGATAGACTTTTTACATTTGCTGCTCTTGGTGTTCGCTATTCAAAAGCAGAAGTCTTCTGAATTTGAATCCCCAGCTGTTATGCAACAAACTAACAAATCTATTAATTCTGCTTTACGACATCTTCGAATAAAATTCCTAAAATAATCACAGAACAGTTATAAAAACCAAGTTTTTCTATTTTCTAACGAAGAAAGCATTCTTCAATGCATATCTGCAGGCAATTCAGGTGCAACAGCGAGAGAGACATTTTTGTACTCGGTCCCCAGTAGACAATACTTTAAAAATCTAATTTAGCTTTAAAAACGCGGAATTTAAGACTAAAATAGCTCAAATTCACAATGCTCCTTAAACTGATATAGAGTGTATTTATACCTCTTTCTTCGTCGAGTAGAATGAATTGTATGAAAGAAGGAGGGCGAAATATTAAAATCTTGCTAAGAATTTAAATTTTCTTATTTGGTTTCATAATAAAAGAAGTTAAAATTCACGATGTCAGAGTTTACTAAACCTCTTCATTGGACATTTACTGAAAGGGAAGTAGCCTTGCATAAAATTAAATATATTAACACAGTAGAACATGTTATCTATTATTAAAAAGTTTTTACGAAGAAATGGAAAAATAGTCAAATATATAAATATGTAAAAATGCATTAAAAATATGCAAATAATTTTCATCATAAAATTTCTTCAAATTGATTCCTCCACGTGAATCATATTAAGGTTATCATATTAAATATATAATTTAAAATAAGGAAGAGAAAATCTTTAGGAGCTAATCTTTCCAAAAATTGAATTTATTTTTTTCATATCAGTTATATATTACCAGTTATATTCCTATATTTTATATATATAAATGGATAAATGTAACTGATTACACTGATACATATTCTATCATTCTAATAAGTAACAAAACTGGGAAATCTGGTTACATTTTATTTAAATCCAAAAGAAGTAATATGGAACATTCTTTCTCCTTCTTTAAACACGAAAGAAAGTGTACCTCGAAATTTCTCGATTCTCGACATCCAGGATTTTTAGTCACCTGAATTTATCTTTTTTCAAAAGCAATTCTTTCACAATAACATTAAAAAACAATAACAGATAAAATAAACAATAATATATTATATAGTAAATTAACTCTTTCATTTGCACAGTTGCTCAGAACAGCATGTGTTCCCGTTGGTTCTTATGGGAGATCTACAACTCCAAATGCTTTATATGGATATTGAGGGCTTGCTTTCATACAAAGATTTCTGAGCAGTAATTAAAATAAATTTTTGAAAATAAATACCTACCTAAGAAATAATTAAAACAAATATCAAAAACTAATTATATTAAAATTAAATGATTAATATAAATTTTTAAGAACATGTAAATGGATTATACTTATCCTATTTATTTAGTATGCCCATCCTAAAATTATTTTGCAGCAAATTTTCCTTATTTTCTGATTAAAGGGTTAAATTAAATTAGTCAATGACTAGGGTATAAAATTATTAGAATGATCACATCGTCAATGGATGATGTATTAGTTTCAAAGAGATGTAGAAAAAATCATTCCGGTGATTCATATAAAATTCTATTTAAATCAATTTTGATTCAACTGCTTTTAATATATTAAGATCATATTTAGTATTATTTAACCAAGGGTAAGAAAACATAATTCCCTATGCGACTGACTTGAGTTGCCATTATTTGTACTTAAATGCTACTTTTACACTATTTGCATTTCAGTTTTTAGAAATTTAATTTTCTTGATTTGTTTCAGTTTTTTAAAGAAAGAATAATGCATACGATTTTTTCACTTATTTCCTGATGTACTAGAGTTTCGAAACTTTGTATATCTTATACATTCTTGGTGATAATATGCAATTTTAATATTTTCAAAACTTAACTATCAACTAATCAATTAATTTTGTTAAATATTGATTCAGTATGGGCAGCGCCATTTGGTATTGAATTATAGAAAAAGATGATTACAAGAATCTGATATTTTTACAAATGGATTACAAATTAAAGTTCAAAAATATAAAATTAAATAAAAATATCCAATCTTGATTAATAAAATGAGTTTTGAAAAATTACTTTTATTAAATTTATTTCTTTTTAATCCTTCCATTTCACATACTCATTTTTCTAGAGAAAATCATATAATGCCAAAGCAAATATTTCATATTTCACTTGTAAATTAATCCTTTCGAAATCTACGTATATAAATTATGGGATAACCTTACATGGTTCCTTTCATCATATCCACACAAAATTCCTCAGCATCCATAACAAAGCAACACTGCAGCTGGTTCTTTTCAGCAAAACCATTCCAAACTCGCAATTAATTTTCGAAGGGATTACAGATGCTATTGTCGAACAGGAAACATCATCGTCACAAATAAGCTTACTCGGAAGGTTGAAAAGAATATTTAGAATAAAAGGGGGATTTCAAATCCTCAGATTTTGCCGTCCTTTCATTAAGTTTCGTCGCACTTAGACTCATTATGAATGCGATATGAAAAATACTACAAGGGACAATAATCTCTCAAAAGTGATGAAAGCAGACACTGGAGTGAATTTTCACTTCCACTGTGCTGCTTTGTGCTGTGTACCTTTAAAAGAGAAAGCTGGGCTCTTTTTTTTATATTGAAACTCGTTATTTTTGCCTGAGATTGAAATGAGTTAATTTGCGAGTGAGGCAACAGAGCTTTCTCTTTTTATAGATTTGCGGTAGTAAAATGTTTGAAAGAAATGGAATGGGATGCATCTGTTTAAATGCCGTATGTAGATGAAATGAAAAGCAAATGACAGTTGAAGTGTTTTGTTTGTACTACTTACAGAAAAAACAATAGTGGGCTTCCAGAAAATTAAATGCTTGAAATAAATGAAATGAGAACATATCAAAGGCTAAATTTACGGAATTTGATGACATAAAATTTAAACGGTTCTATTAAGAACTTATAGAATTTAAAACGAGAAACACATACGAATTTGTAATAATAAAATATTTGAAAGAAAAGAAATTCGATTGATTTTTATAAATTGAGTTTGATGAAATGAAATGTAAGTAATTCAATGAACAAGTTTCTTTAATTTAGTTTAGTTATTTTAACGTCCCATTTTAAAGCAACTCTAAGGCCATTTTGGGACGGACATCGTAATTTTGAATCGCAGTCAGATGACGAGGATAAAGCCTGATCTGACGCCCCTCTCTAAACTTCCACATCACACTAGTAAGAGGACGTTTGGCCTTGACGGATTTAAAGTGCACCAGACCTGACACAGGACGGTTCTTCGGCGGAAATAGGTTTCGAATATGAAGCCGAGATCTTACACAAAGTACCGGCGCCCTGAACGACTTTCTTTAGTTTATTAACATAAATGATGGAAGAGGTATTTGTATTTTAATCGCTTTGAACTTTTATGTTATCCAACAAATAAAGATAATACCAGTTTCTATGGATATAGCTAAGCAATGCAAATTTCTTTTTTCTACTAACATTGAATTATTTCATATACTATCTTATACTCTCTGATGCTTATCTAAACAGAAAAATACTCTTCTAGCTCCAGAATAAGGGTTCGAGCTTCTTTACCCACATAATTATTAGTTATTTCCGCACATTATGAAGCCCCCCCCCCCTTTTAAAAGATGCAATTGTTTAATTCTAAGTTATTTTTATTTTCATGCTTTTTTGAAAATGAAAATTTTTATTTATTTAATATGAATCTTGACTGTATTGTATCTACATATGTTCATAATTATTTAAGATGTGATTACGCTAAAAAGGCGATTTTTTGAGAAATTACGAGTTTTTTAATTTAATATTTTCAATGTTTGAGCAGGTTTCTTTATAAAAAAAAACCCATCAGGATTTCTTTTCTAAGTCTATTTTTTTTTATGAAGTTACACTGATTTTCCTATTTGCATTTATATATGTTTTGATGTTATTTCGCATCTTTAAATGCTATTTACTCAAAATTTAGAATATGATAGAATTTTCTTATTAAAAAGCACATAAATTAATATATTATATATATTAATTTTGTTCAAATTTGGTATACTGATTTCTCAATTTGTTATTCAGTTTCTAAACTATAGAATAAGTAATCTAATCTTTTAGAAATATTTTTTAATGTTTTACAATGTGAAAAAAAATTGAAAATTACGTGTTATTTATCAATCGTACCTTAATATTTAAAGAATGAACAGAAACAGCTTATTTTTTAGTTTCAAGAATTATATATTTCTTAAGCTAATTGCAAAATTTTAAGCAAATAATTTGATAAACCTCTAAACTGAAAGAATTTTGCTTTACACTTCTTTGTAGTCAAAATAAACCCTTTTTTCAACCTTTAAAAAAATTGTTTGCCTCTTAACTAATTCATAGAAGTTTTTTTGATATTTTTTTATGCAAAAATTTAAAAATACAACTATTTTCGAACGTTTTTTCAAAAATTCATCACTAATGTAATCACATACCAAGCAATTACTATATAACATCTACGTATACATTAGAAAATGTGGAACCCTAATTAATTATACCGTATAATATATTAATATTTATTATTTTAAGATTCATAGAATCTGTATTTGCTACAAATACGACAACTAGACAAATACCGTTCTTTTTAATCCATAAGCGCCTGCAGTGTCACTCAGTAAAATTCCCATGTAGAAATTCTGCCTCCAATATGCAAAGGTAAAAGAAAACTTACTTTTGGAAGCTGACACCTCTTAGAAAAATGAATCACGAAATCCAGTTATAGTAGTAGAGAAAATTTCCAGTAAAACGATATATAAGATGAATATCTTAATTACCTTCTGAACCACACATTGCTCTTTTTGAACCACGAGAACCAAAACACCCCTGATTTCACACGAACCCCCCTTCTAGGACGGAAGAGAAATATCACTTTTCCCTCCTCTCCAGACCCGCCGAAAATCTCCTCCGTAATCCTCGGCACCAGTACGGATCACAAGACGGGTCCGACACCAACATTCATAACGCAACCCGAAGCAAAATTTGTTTCATAAATCAACCTGGTCTGTGACAAGCCGTTGAAGCGTTGGCAAATCCAGGCGCCATCAGCACCCCGTGTTTCGACAGACTCCCGATGGTCAGAAATCCACACTGTCATTTGTCACGCCATCAGGACTGTGGTAGGTTGGTCTGTAGAACAAAGTGTTTGATGGCACAGCAACAACATGACACAGGTCTGTTATTAATTTTCAATTTAGGAAAAGGTCGCCTGCATGTCACCTAGTCGATTCTTTAAGAAGAGGTCTTAACGTTACTTTAAGCGTACAAAATGAAAAAAAAAAAATGAGATATTTTAAGGATAAATAACAAGGAGTCTAATAGATTGTATCGCATACTAAAATTAGTAGCTTATTAAAATTTTATTAATAATTTTATGCAGAGAATTATTCTTGGAAATGATATTTTTACAAAGTAAACACACTTTAATAGAAGCTCAGTGTAAGGACAAATTTAAGCTGATAAAAAGAAAAAAAAAGCAAATTGAATGAACTTAAAAACCATTTTTATCAGATATTATTCTTTCCGTCAAAAGATATAACTTTTTAAGGCATTGCCTAATTTATATGTAACATAAAATCTAAAGAGTTAAACAATTTAATTCAAAAGTGCAAAAATTCAAGACATTATTATTTGAATTAAATGAATTTAAGATTGAAAGAATTTCGTTCTTTGCGTGTTGATAGTAAAAACCTCAAACAAATCTACAGCTTATGAGCTCAAGTTAGAATGGTACGAACGGCACTTTTTAATGTAATAATAAACTTTCTCAAAGTTCAAGATTTATCATTAGCACTTTTATGAAATGAACTGCATGTAGCTAAAAACAATTTCGATTCGAAAAATAACCTATTTCTGAAAAATTTGAGATTTAATTGAAAGTTCTAAAATAATTTTGAAATATTCGTCATTAATTTAAAGGTTAACTTTTACTAAACTAACTTTAACTAAATATATTAACTTTTGTATCAATTGTGAAGATCATTAAATTGGTTATTAAATGTAATGCCTTTAAAGTAAAGACAATACAATTGTGAAATATTTCTCTACTCTTTAGCATTGCATTCCGAATCCTATTAAAATATCTATGTTAAATGTTTTATGTTACCTTTAGAAAACTAAAAATTCAGCATTTCCCCCTGACTAAAGAAAAAGCAATTTCCAATTGAAACAGTTCCTTTCCTGTACAAAAAAGTTTTTCGTCTATTTACCGGTAATGTATGGGTCAATAAAAGGAATTATTTCTTTGTATGTTTGTTTATTTCAATTAGAATTACTCTTGGCAAACTTCAAGAAAGAACTTAAGCTACTGATATTTTTTCCACTCTACGTTAAAGAAGCAGCTTATCTTCGTGTCTTACTTAACGATCTTTAGGGATTTCATTTAAGCCGCTTTTTTCTACCTTTCATCTTTAACGATTTGTTAGAAGTTTTAATGGCTTGCTTAAGATTACAACCTCCTTTCATGAACAGAAAATTTTCCATTTCCCCAGAAACAATGGTTCTAAACGATTTTTAGTATTTAAACAGGATACTTTTATAATTGACAAAATTACACGGAGCTCATTTTTATATTTCTATAATATTATATTTAAATCAAAAGATATTGCTCCATCAAATGCTTTCATCGACAAAAATTATTTGCAGTAAAATGAAGCAAAAGGTTGATTGTAAAAAGTAAAGGCAAATTTATTTCCAAAATAACGATAATTTTTTTTTAATAGAGATTCAAACCTCTAGTCCAAAACATCATAGCAAAATGGAACTAATTCATATAATTTCGTGAACCATCGCAATACGTATTAGCATAAATCCAGTATTTAAAATAGGGAGCATTGTACATTCAATAATTTTTTATAAAATTAGAAAAAATATTGAAATAAATTGAAACTGGCAATCAACAAAAAGTTTAACAAAGTCAATTAACAAAAATATCAACAAAAAGTTTAGATCTTGAATTTCAAATATATATAAAAACGGTTTCTGCTCAATAATATACACAAAATTTATTAAAGAAACCCATGTCATTTTCATTAATTTTTAATTGAAAAACTAACCCTTTTTTTAGAAAGAACGTAAAACCCAAGAAATAACAATGTGCCAAGTTAAGAAGCTCCAGGTGTATCGGTGTGCCCTGTAGGGCATTTCGAATAATTATTTTATTATGTTGCATTATACATGTTTCATGACTGTTTTCAGATAGTAACACAGCCTATAAACAATACCATGTTAATAAAACTATAGATCTCTCCACATATTTCTGAAATGTTAATATGATAAAAATGTATTTAAAGAAAACCCAAGTGTATAGCATTGAAAATGCATAGTACTGCTTAAAGGGTTAATCTCATCTCTTTTCTACTCTGTCAGCTATCAGAGTTCTGATTTTTCCACCACCAGTTACTATTTTCATTCTCTATCGGTTGCTGATTAATTTATATGACATGGCCTTTTGTTGCTCTATATCCTCTCAGAATTGTGATGTATTAATATTCACTGATACCTTCTTAAAATATTGAAAACTTCATTGTAATTTAAGATAAGAAAATTAATACAAACATTTTTTAAAAATTTCGCAATTCTCATGTATACTATAAATAAGAACACATGAAACTCAAGTTTAAGAAATATTTAATTTCCTATTTAAATTACTTAAATTTATTTTTATCTTATAAATAAGCAAATATTTACAATTTATATATTTTTTATTGTACTAAAATGGTCTAGTAAGACTGATGATAGGATTTCGGTTTTGGAACTTAAGATTTGAAACTATAATCCACAGAAGAGTCGCCGAGAAAGAGAAGAATTAGTTCAAGCCGTTCAATCCGTGCGAAATGGCTTCCCGCTGGTGACATGAGGAAGTTTGTAAGGAGGGCTGCCAGTTAGGTCCACCCTAATTGGACCCTAAGTGTTTTTTGAAATGGCACATTAGTTTAACTAAATTGTGTAAAAATTTTCAAAAAAGAAAGACAACTAAATTCACTTTTTTAGAAGTGCCAGATGGAAAACATGATTAACAAAAATGTTCCACTTAAGTTATACCAATTTTGCATTAAAAAAAAGGATCTATCATTTTAAAAAGACTCCTTTTTAAATTGATCTTAGGATATATATCTAGAAAATGCAAACTTTTCAATTATACATTCGAAATATAAGACGCTGAATCATCAACTAATTTACATAAGATATATTTAAAGTGTCATTAAAATTTGTTGCAGTAAAGAACACCAGTAGAAGCACTATTATCATTTTCAAGCGTTATTACAGAGTCCTCATGTTTAAAAGAAAAAGAAAAAACTAATTTACAAATTTCTGAACAATAACGAAACGGTAGATCTACAGCTTTCACGAGCGATGAACTTCTTGTTACATCCTAAGCTTGAAGAACTTCCAAAAGTCATCAAGGCCATTTCGTCCTCAATGTGTACCTAGGAGATGGTGTTGCGGATCAAGGAGCATTTGTGAAAGTTAAGACTGCTACTTCGTCTTCCTCGCTCACTTCACTTCTTTTTTATTGCTTGGAATGCTAAATGGGGTGAAAAAAGAAATCGAAACTTAAATGACCGGAAGTGGCAGACGAAAGCAACCGCGGAGGAAGAGGCAGAAGCGAAGCAGAAAGGATGCACCGAGCGAAGGGGAAAAGAAATGCGCAAGGTGAAAAAGGGGACAAAAAATAAATGTGGTTTGAGACCAACAACAGATGTTCCATTTTAATATTCCGCCTTGTTTTTGAGGAAGGCTGACTAGGTACGTCTTAAGGGGCGAAGATAAATTGCTTGCTTTTGTAGGAGTAATATTGGTTGTTTTTGAGACCTCCCCCCCCTACTCTCACCTTGAACTGCAAACTGAAAAATTCCACAAAGAAAGGAAAAAGAAAATATGCTATTTTGATTTTATCGAAGGCTTTTATTGGAGAATTCAAAGGATTTTTTTTATAAATTTAATTTTAAATCATGTAATAATATTTTCTTTACTGGATTGAATTGATAGCTTTTTCTTCATTTACAAATCAACTTTTTATAAACCTCATCGATATTGAGATTTTTTTAAAAAAATATATTGGAGTTTTAAAAAATTATTTGTAATTTCTTTTATAGTTAAATTAGTTCATATCTACTTAAAAATAGCTAATACATGGAAAAAAAAAACTTTTTTAGCTTATCTTGAATGTAATTCTTTGTTTTTTCTCTGCTATTTTCTTTAATGTCTAAGGCTTTTTTTTAATAATCGAATAACAGTTTTTTTTAATTAAAAGAAAACATACATTAATTGATATAATTATATAATAGAGAATCATTCCAATATGTATAGTTTAAAATATTGCTTTTTTTTTACTGAACTATGAATAAAACTTGTTAATTATGAATATAATTTGTTATTATGATGAATTCTTCCAAAAAAGATTTTTTGGAAAATTACTTAACCCTTTTTATGCATGATGGAAATTTTCATCATATTATTTAGGGAATAAAAAATTGTACTGAAACAATTGGTTTTTGTTGGCAACTTTTTTCACGACTATTGGATAATACGGAACCTAGCTGCCAAGAAAAAAATCAAATGCCACAATTATTACTGCGGGTTTGAACTTGTCATTCCGCTGTTTGTTGTGATTGGAAGAAACGAGCGATTTCTTGAATATTTTTTTACTAATTAATCTGAGATTTTTTTAAATAATAAAAGCGATAATGAGTGAAGAAATTTAGAAGATAGGGACATTGAAGATTTTTTTTTACTGAGAATATATTAGGATTTTATTTAAACATTTTTCTTTTAAACTAGAGCATGAACTATATCACCCTGATTTATTTCACACAAAAATTCATGCAAAGAAGGGTTAGTTACTGCATGTGATAGGATTTCATTTGATTTGATTTGATTTGATCTAACTGCACGCATCGGTTACCTGCATTTACGTACAATTTAAAATGGCAAATCGGAAATCTAAAGAATGGTCCTCGATTATATCCTGGTGCCACAAAAACAATAAGAAAAAATCTATTTGTTATTAACCATATTCTGCTATTCAGTAACTAAACAAATTCATTCCATTCATCAATTTTCACCCAAACTGGAAGAAAAGTGATGATCATAATTTTTCATTTTCCTTTTAATATCAATAATTGAGAAAAAAAACTGAAAGCATATCATCCCAAAGTTTGAAGGGAAAAACAGCTTTTATTAAGGAAAACAATTTCATGTTATCTTTTGCGCAAAATTCCTAAATTAGCCAAATTTATTATAAAACTAGCTCAAAATACTCAATCCTAACTTTTGAGCTCGAATAACAATTTTCTCTCGTACATAAATGTTCTTTTATTTTAATATTTTGAAAATAGAATTTAAGTTTTAAAAAATGAATTGAAATCCTCCACTCAATATTAAAATTTTTTTCATTATTACAAATATCACTAAAAATTCAAATAATAAAAGTTTAGTGTGATTATCATTAAACGTAAACAAATCCGTAAAATATTTTCGTCTTCTAGTCGGATTACAATAAATTTTAGTTAATATGTCCGTATCATAATATAATGATTTCAAAAATTGTTGGAATATTCTTTAACCATATTTGACATAATTTCACTAAATCTAGTGCTCTTTGGCTATATTTAATCTGTTTATCCCCATATAAATTGCTTCAAAATAATTACAAAAATATAAAATAGCGTATCTGCGTAATCAACAAAACGTTTATAAGAGCGAGGTATTATAGCTTTTGTCTTCAAAAGGGTTTTTTTATTCAATAATAACCTAAATGAATGGTACTTCGAGAGGATATTACCAGCCCATCTGAATAGTCTTGTATTATATCCTACGTTTTTAAAAATCATAAGCATAATTGAATGGAATTTACTTTAAAACACCAACAAAATTGATACTAGTCATAAAAAAAAGCGAAATTTTTTTATATTTTATGAAGTTTTTTTTTATACCTACAAAATGAGCAGTATTTTTCAACTGGAAGCGAAATTGTCCTTCACATTCGTCCAGGAATGTCAACTTTTGTTGCCCCTGATTGTAACTAACATAAAGCAGCCTCTTGATAACGAATCAACAGATTACAGCAATATGCTTTATATAAAATGCATGCAATATGTAATCAGATCCATATACAAATATCTTTTAATGTATTTTTTTAATCTTATTTAACTTGTTTCATATTTGAAAAAAAAGCATGTTTGCAATATTCAACCTCTTCTAACGCTAAAGTTCTGAAATGTATACATTCATGTGTTCTCGATTAAATTAAAAGTTTTAGAACTGAATTAACAGTTACTAAATTAATACAAACCAATTTTGCCTCCATGTGTAGCCGTCTGGAAGTGAATTAAGATAAAATTGATCTCAGTTTCAAGCTTCCATAAAATTTATCATAATGAATTTAAACCTTTACACTCGGAAACGTAATTCGATGTATAATTATTCACTTAATACATGGACTTGTTTATTACACCAAATAAATAAATACATACAATCGTTTTAAGTTGAATTTCTCTGAAAAAATGAATCTACATTTTTACCACTCTGTAGGTATTTTTAACAATTAAAATTAAAAAATAAATAAAAAAAACATCAAGATGATGCAACGTCTTGAATGGTGAGAGAGAAAGGAACCATCCCTGTGAAAAGGATTAAATTAAGAATAAATGCAAAAAGAGAAAAAAAAATTAGAAACCCCCCTACTTTTTAGTATACAAATCAAAGTTATTTCAAAAACATTTTTTATCAAGCTACTTATTTCACTGATTTTTCGTTGAATTTACAAATACTTTGAAATTTCTTTTCAAGCATTCTTATCTAAAGCAGGCAATCTAGTTTTTTCTTCCTACCAATTATAGAATGATGAACATCCAATTTGTAACTCCAATGGAATCAATAAAAAACTCTGTTCGGAGGCGAATTAACGAAATTTATCGCCGCTTTCTATTCCTGATTGCATCAACGGAATGAAGTCCAATCAATAAAGGTGTCGCATAAAAAGAAAAAAAACAATTACACTTCTTTGCGTGCGTCCTCATCAATTTGTGGATGCTCCCGTCCCAGCGCAGGTGTAACAAGTTCAGAGAGGGACTCTGATGAGAAGGGACCAGGCCAAATATATCTTCATTGCGACTGCCAAAAGGGCAATGACTGGTTTTTTGTGCGATTCATTCTTTTTCCTTTTTTCCTTTTAACTAAATGTCCTCTTCTTCCGATGTAAGAGTTTTTTTTTTTGTCTATCTTTAATTCACTTAGAGATCTGGTAATTGCTTTTCACTCAAGTGCAATCATTGCTTTGTCATTTAGAGGTTGGTAAATAGTTTCAGCTTCGGAGTAGTTCGAAACTAACTTTCATTTTAGAAGGGTTTTTTTTCCTTTTTAGTTTTAGCTTTTTGCTATTGAGTTTATTTGGGGAAATCGAGAAATATACAAGATGAAATTCTTTTTTGTTGTGTTAGAGAGCAAGTTTCTAAAAAGGAAACTTGCTCTTTAGGAAAAGGAGTCAAATAAAATAGTCGGTCTTCCAGAAATTCATAAATAGCTGTTTTTATACGAAAAAAACAACAACCATAAAATATATAGTCATAAAAGAATCTGCTAAATTCCATTAATCGTCTTCTAATTTTGGCGCCACACAATGCAAAAAAAAAAAAAAAAATGTCTTAAGTCGAAACGTTAAATGGCGAAAAGTAGAGATACAGAAGGAGAGGCCTTGATTTTGAATTTGAGCCAAATATTTTCTAGAGCCAAAAGCTATGTAGACAACTTCACTTAATGCTTTTTTTAATTTTTATATCATGATCTTAAATTTCCTATCATCCTTTTGTGAATAACGCTATAAAATCCTCCCACTGTTGGAGCAACTTTCTTTGAATAAAACCATCATAGAAATAAAGAATTCAGCTTTTCGAAAACACGGTTTTCAATTATTTTATATACATTTTTAAAACTATACATTTATATTTTATTTGAAGTAGGAACTGGAAGGGTAGTAATAGAAATGGAACTTAAAAAGAAGTAAAGTCATCACAAAAAATAGATTTAAAAAAATAAATGCCTTTTTAAAATAATTTTTGCTCTTTCATTCCTTTACATAAAATGCTCATTATAGTGAAATGTCAATTTTAAATTTTGCAGATGAGTTCAAAATCATCCTTTGATAAAAGAATCCAAAAATAAAATACAAGCTTTTGTTTAGTATAAATGTAACAAAGTTATTTGGAAGTATGAGACATTTCAAAATACAAGATAGTTTTAAATGAAATCTAAAATAACTTTATTCTATTTTTCTCTTATACTTCTTAATCCTTTAGCTTTCAATAACGTCTCATTTGCATCGAATTACTGAACACTATTTAAATATGAATTTAGATGAAAATATAATGTAAATAAAAATTGAAAAATCACAGATACATCCCAATATCTTATTATAAAGATAGAAATAACAATAAATGTCCCAAATAGGGTTCATCATCCAATCAGACGTTTAAATTACTTTTAGGGATTAACATGATGGAAAATTGTTCTAGAATTTCACTTACGATTATAAACAAAGGCAACTCGCTTGCTCGTCAGTGAAGGAAAATCATACAAAGATGCCGTCGCTATCATGGTCACAGAATTTATTCATTCAGAACGGGAAGTTCCTTCTTTCGGAGATGAAATAAAAGAATTAAAAGGTCAGTAGCTTAAACGAAGCTGTTGATATTGGATAGTATGGGAAATTGACAACACAGTTAAAATTGCAGTTAATGGATTTTGAGATATAGACTAATGGATTTAATTTATCACATATATGTACAATTTATACACTACGCCCAATGGATGGATTTGATACAACAGATTATTTTTTCAGAAATCTGAATTCAAAGTTAAGATCTTCCTTCCATGAAATCAAGCTTCTTCTACAGAAAAATATTAACCCTTTGCACTCGGAAAAGTAATTCGATGCATAATCATTCACCTAATACAAAGATTTGTTTATTGCCCTGGAAGATAAATGCACTTTATAGTTTTAAATAGAATTTCTTTGAAAAATTTATCTACACCATTTTTATCATTCTTTAGGCATTTTTAACAATCAAAATTGAAAAATAAATGAATGAAACGTTAAAATAACGCCCGTCTTGAATGGTGAGTGAGAGGTATTGTTAAGAATTCAGTTAACCACGTGATCTTCTTGGGCAGAGCTAGCTGCCATTCATGTATCGCTTGGTCTCCCTGTTGTTGTTTAGTATTTTTTTTCCCCAGTAGAAACGAACTGGACTCCTGTACTAGGGGGAGTGTTATCTCGGCTCTCTCTCTACCGAGAAGTTTTATGTGTAGTTGTCTAGGCCTTCTACACTTTGGCGTAATCATGTGCCTTTTGTTGTTGATGTTACCCATAAACAACATAAAAGACAACCTGTGTCTTCAAGTCATTTCACCCAGACCGCAATCTTCACTATCAAATAAATTATTTTGTAATCATGAAATGCAATAGTAATTTATTTACAGGTATCATCCGAGTGCAAGAGGCTAAAAAACACACTACTTCAACGAAATATTCCAAAAATTACGACAAGAAGCCGAAAAAAAATCCTTTCATTTCCAATTATTACAGAATTCCACTTCTTAAAAATTCTCAAATTAAGCGATCGACAAGAATTATTATTATTATTAAAGTGTTCTCTCACTTTGTGTTGCGTGAACTCAAAACAACTGAAAATCAGAGTTAAAACAACATTGCGAAAGCTATCAATACATGTTAATCTTCGTCTTTTGCATTCATTGTTTATTGCACAGATAAAATAAACAATTTTATCTGTGTGTATCTCTAAAGGTAAACACGGGTTAATCTGAATCCCCGAAAAAGCTGTAATTAATGGGTGCGATTATTAAGATAATCATTCCCCGGGCTGCTTCAATCATTACCTTCGTTGAACCAATTTAGTCCCCCATAATTTTTCCCGCATTTCCTTCTGCCTTTAATTATCGCCGGAAAACCCACTTCGTTCCACGAATTTATTGCGAAAAGCTCATCCCCAACCGTGTCTGCTGCTTTTGCAAGTGGTGAAGTTCAGAACTGTTCAGTTTATCTACTGCCTGTAATTAAGTTTCTTCTGTCGCCTGGAAAGCGGCTTTCCCGCTCAGCAGAGCTGTTTAGCAGTGAAAACTTTTCTTATCGATCGGGGAATAAATTCGATCGTAAGTTGAGAACTCTTCGTTTCAGTTATGTTTGAAGAATTAACAAAGTATAAACATAAATAACATTTTTCCCTTTGCAATTTCTTATTGCATAGTTTAAAAATTCTTGACTTTTTTACATCTTGAATGCGTTTATAGTATTTGTTTTATATATTTTCGTCATTTTTCATGTACTAGTGCTTTTAAAAATTCTTGACTTTTTAACATCTTGAATGCGTTTACAGCTTTTTTTTTAAATATTTTTTTTACCATTTCTCATGTACGAATGTTTTTATGCACACTTCAATGTATTTTCTGTTGTTTTATTATAAAATGTCATTTTCCTGAGACGTTCTCTCGCTTTGAAAGTCCATATTTTATTCCCTTGTAGATTCCATGCTTGCTTTTTTTTATATGAATCCATTTAAAAAATTTTTTTGATAATCTTTTAAAATCTAGTGTATTTTAGTTTCAATGTTTTCTTTAACCATATCTTTGGAGCAGAATGGCCAAGCTTAGCCCTTGTGCCATTAAACCCTACAAACCAACCTTGAGGAATTCACATGAAATAAATTTCTTCGAAATAATTAAAAGTTTAAATATGCCTAATTAGAAATTTTTATTGTAAATTTGGTGTCTAATTGCACTGCATAAAATAAAAATGTTCTTCGAGTGTAAATATGCTAGTAATAAGTTTAACAAATTCCTATCAGACCCGTTGAATGTATTTTTTCTTAAATTTAAGAAGTTATTTTGAAATAAATAAGGTTTGCTCAAGCATAATTGTTCATTTGATATTTTGGTAAGAAATGTTAACATTATTTTGTATGAATTTGAATAAAATCTCATTAGGTTATTTTAATGTTTTTCTAGTAATTATAAATAAATTAATTTATACATAATTACTAGAAATAAATTTTAAAGGAAAATACCTAAAACACGGATGGTAATCTTCGAAAGACAGAGGAGGGGGGGGGTGAGGAATTCACATTTTTCCTATTTGCTGCTCATACGGTTTTGAAATAGCCATTCTGAAGTTCAAAATTTCTAAATTGATGGATTTAGATCTTTATTTTGTTTTCTTTTTCCAGAAGACAGAGGCATAGATTGTATGCATAGAAAGCTTAGCTTTTATTATTTTTTTATTATTCTGTTTTGCTTGAAAATGAAGTTATTTTACCTTTAATATTAAAAATTAAATCTATACCTGTAATAAAGATATCTTCATCTGTTTCCAATAAATAATTTGTTGTCAGGATTTCGGATTATCAATTTGACACCTGGTATCAGTGCAGGTTTGTCGTGCATGTTAAATTGAGCATGTTATATCTCAGACAACTGATGATATATTGATTTTCCATGACTACTATAATATAATAAACACGTATCAACTCTACTGTGTACATATCTCAAAAAGTAATCACATCTTTTTATTTCTTTTGAATTAGAAATTTTTAATGTTTTAATTTAAATTTAATGTTAATTTTTTAGTAAAAAAAATATTCTATAAAGGAGATAGAAAATCTAAAGAAGAAAATTAGACAATTATTTATAGATCTATATAATCGAAAAGCATCCTCCATATAAATTCTAATTTGAGATATCATATAGCGTATTTGCAAGGTAATGAACAGAAGTAGTAGAGGCCGAATCGGACATACGATGTATTAAAAATATTTTTTTTTATTTTATCATTCATTTAGAACAACTTTTAACACAAAAGTTAATTGTAACACATTTTATTCGATTCTACACATTAAATATAATAATTAAATACAATTTTCTGTGAAAAGAATTTTAAGGATCTTTGTATTGATTTTTGTATTATTTTTTCTATGAAGAGTAGGTCTAAATATGCATAAAATGCTAAAGTATTAAATCGTTTTTCATTTCGATAGCTCTTTGATTTTTGAATGCCTTTTTTTAAATATCTGTAATTTTTTTACTTAGATGATTGGCAATGCCATTTATTACAAAAAAAAGCACAAACTTTCCTCCTCATTTTATTGTTATATATTATCCAGTAAGCCTCACATAAGAAAAGAAACTCATCATTTTATTGAATCTAAAATTATTTCTTAAACAATAAAATAAATTCTAATTTTAAATAATAAATAAAATCACGAATTAACGAAATTAAACAAAATATTAAAAATAGTGTTTCATTTGTTACATTAAATCACCTTCATTTTGAAAATGAAGGTCTTATCGTTTGAGAATGTCCAATCCTTTAGTAGTACAATGAGTCTTAAATTCATTCCTGGCAAGAGTCAGTGCCTAAAGGGTGTTCAACCGATCCATTAAACGTCCTCGTAAATTTGAATGAGTCATTCAGGTTATTTTAAAGAGGTCCTCACACTTTTCTTCCTCTCTCTTGGCACAACGTACAGTGATTTAAAAACAACTCTGATAAAGATAAAATAATATACTGTTTTCTTAAGTGGTTTTAGGAAACAAGAAGCATAATTATGATAGTTCCCCAAAAAATTATTAAAAAAAAATAAAATAAACATATTATAATTTATTTAAAAACTGTGTTTTATGCATGAAAGTGGCATTTTTTAATAAAATGAAAATTCTTCGTCAGGTTTAGATTGTATTTACTAAAAACAAGCATGCTAATGCGATAACAGCTTTTCTATTAGAGAGATCCATATGTTTTAATAGGGAATAAAGTTTCAGCACTTTAATAAATTGAATAAAATTAAAGTACTGATAATGTTTAACGATAATGATTGGTGGGAAAATTTGATTATTAGGAAAAATTTTCTCAAAAAAATGAATGAACTAATATATTTTCTAATAAGCAATCAGCTCTTTATTTCGAAAATAGCTTTTTTTTCTTCCTTTTTCTAAAGGTATATGATTATGTTATAAATTCTTCTTATCATATTTCATAAAAGCTTTATTTCTTGAGCAAAAATATAGAGAGCCATGTAAAATTTTTTTAGTGTATATTTTATATTATCTTATTTGTTTTACTTATCTGCATCAAATAAGTTTTATTCACCGGTCATCTTAAATTTATAATTAGGTTAATTTTTAAAAGTATTATTACTTAAGGTTACTTACATGAGGTATTCCAAAAAATTTCGTAAAACATATACGTTATTCAGAGTTTTGTGTTAAGTTAATCAGAAGAAAGCTTTCTAATATTTTTAAAGGAAATATGAATCATCGTAGAAACGAATATCGTTAATTTACAAACTAATGGGGTCTAACAGAAGGAACATAAATTAATAAACCGTTATCTTATCATTTCATAAGTGAAAAAAAGAATGGAAAAATAATTGGTTGATCTGAAGCATCTCATTATTTTAAAATTTTTAAACAGTTATAAATTTTTGATAAAGGATGCATTTTTAAAGATAAAAATTCAAGGACATTTGTAAAAATTTACAAATTAAATACATAGAAAAAATTCATTAATACACTTTCGTTTATTACACATTTCCACAGAAGGTATGTGTGTGTGTTAGCTGTCTATAGACCAGACCGTTTGACCTATAATGGCGAAACTTGGAAACTCGGAGCATAAAAGTTTAGACTACTTTTAAGTATATATTTTAACAGTATACATTTCTTTGTTTTAGTCTTATTTATAGTCTTTAAACTAACGCACATACAATTGCTATGAAATATGACTTTTTGGGCACATGTTATTATAGCTGTAATTAGGAGTAAATAATTTGAAAAAATAAAATAAAAATAAATATGAAACTTTATCATGTTACGTCATGTCAGACTCGAGATTAAAATCTTCTTAAATTTTTTTATAAGACACTGAATCGAATATCACATCAGACACAAAGTAAAAAAAATTGACGGAACTATTACTTCCATGCAAGATTCTGTAGAATATAGAATTAATTTCTTATATTTTACTGAAAACTTGGAGAATGTTTTACGATATTAAAACTTTTCTTTATTTTTAACAAACAAAGCACGTGAAACTAAAGCAGGACAAGGACTCGAGGCCAAGGTATATTTCACTGCAAAGAAAAAAATTATAAATAGACTTTCGAAATGGAGTAAACTTAGCTCGTTACTGCAGGTAAATTTAGAATTATCCCTCACTTTTTTGACAAGTGTAGTGCAACATGAAATTTCGCGCTCTCTATTACTGTAAGATGTCATTGTTAAAAGCTAACAACGCATCTCGAAAGGAGATCAACACAGAAAATAAAGTACGCATTTTGGAGTAATTGAGAACAACAGCGAGATGTGTTCAAATATTCTTTTTTGTAAGCTTTTCTGCTTTAGAAAAGTGCCTACAATGCGCTATTTTTATTAACAGTAGAAGATATATTACAGGAAGAGCATTTTTTTCCGACTCTCTATTCGCAGAGTCATATGATCAGTACGTCCTCTGCAATTAAAAACAATATATATATATATGTAACCAATCTAAAGTAAGAAATATTTTGAAAACGAAACGAAATAATTTCGGAATCGCAACTTATATATATAATTATATAATTATTATTGTTATTTTTGGAGAAACATTCATAAATGGTTTGGGCTGTATTAAACTGGTAATATAGTTTTGTTTTCTTATCCGGAAGTTTGCAAAATCAAAACCAAATTCAATTGACAATTCTTCATGTAATATTTGCTTTGATTACCATTATTACTTTGGGACCAAACTTCCTCTTTCATGGTGAGAAGTTAGGAGAGATGATGTCCTCAAATGTTGTAATCTCCTCATAGATGAACATTTCAAAGTCAGGATCAAAAGCAATAGCACTTCTAAAGTTTCAAAAAATTAAAAAAAAGTTTACAACGTTAGTCTAACCAAACTAAACTCAAATGATAAATGGTATAAAGTTGATCGATTTGGAGAGAGGATGTCCTCAAGTGTTGCAATCACTTCAAAAATGTAATCTCACACAGCTGTGATGCTGAAATCAACGTTAAAATATAAATAAATTTCAATGTTAGCATAAAAAAATAGCCCTCCCAAGTCTCAAAAAAATGGTACGACGCTAGTCTAATTAAACTAAATTTAAATGATAAATGGTATAAAGTTGATTGATTTTAAACGGATGTTTATTAAAAAATTATTTTAGGTATGAAACTTACAATTTATGATGAATTTATAATATATTTAATTTTATATATAATTTTACTTAAAATAATTGTATTTCGCCATTATCAGAATGGCCTGTCTGAAAAAAAAAATATAATGATTTAATTTCTTACAGGCATTGCAAAGATTTGGTGAAACTTGGTGGCACAGTTTTAGTTTCAGAAAAGAAGGATCATGGACTGGATAGAGAAGTGGGAAATGGGTATTGGAAACTACAAGAAATTATTTCACAAAGAAGATTTTTGATAAGTTTACAAAAATGCTTATGAAAAGCTGTAGTAAATATTATCTTATAACTTATTTATGCCATAAAAAATTTTAAAAAATTAAATAAAACTTGTCTTCCTCGGCTTTATTTGTTCATTTTTTGAAAATTTTAATTGAGTTTTTTTAATCATTTTTTTTAATTTAGTACAAGCTTTTTTAGATGTATTATATCAACATTATTTTTGTTACTAGTTATTTATTTAAAATTTTACTTTATTTTCTCTTTTTAGCTTCTAAATAATGTAATGAAGGCTTCTAGATTTTAGACTAAAAAAGAAATCTATAAAAGACAAATATATATTTTTATGGTATAACACTTTAAAAGTATGACACAGAATATGGATTATCGGTAAAATTCTTCAATTCTCTTGAAACTCGTCACATATTTTTATATGCAAGCGCTAATTTTTTTACACTGTAATTCAAAATAAGTGCAACAAATGCAAATGACTATAAATTGCTTGTAAAAAATGATAGGAAAAAAAATTATCAAAATACAAGAAGCTTAAAATTTTGTTTACATATGTTGTTGCTGCTGCAAAATTTTCTCAGATTGCATGGGACATTCACAGGATGCCCATTTCACGCTAACCATTGTAAAGCATATTTAGAGTCACAATTACATGTTCTATAACCCTATGTATACTTTCATGCGGCATATATGCAAATCTGACATTGTTTTTTATATTTCCATTTCATTAAGATACATTGTAAACTCTATCTCAACACCTTCTTAACGTGAAAGAACTGAAGGAATACTTTTAAAATGATTTATATGTAACTAAAATTAACCAGCTGACCACGTGACTAGATGAAGTAACAAAAGACAGTTATTACGCATTAAGTAAGCAACACTTTTAAAATCCTTCAATATAATATAAGGCTTAAATTTCTTCCTATCGTCAATGGCGTGTATAGATGCCATGGAACAAAATTTTAGAGGCCATAGTAGGACAAAACATTAGTGCATTTATGCTACATTCTAAAGAGGATATCACGAGAGGGCGCAAAAATAATGACATACCCCAGGCGCAATATACTCTTGTCAAAAGGCGAAAAATTAATATTATACCAAAGTGTTATTAACTTCATTGCGGCACCGCTTATCATTCTTCACATATCAGATAAGATGCATCAGATATTATTGTTCACAGTTTATTTGCAAATTGTTTGGTAGCTGTTTTGAATAACCCAGTATTAATTACCTTTAAGCTGGGCATGATGAAACACTTTGCAGCTTTTCTCATGAAATCAATTTGGTGAGCTGACATTGACTATAATAAACTACAAAAAACCTCGATGAATAAATATCTGCAAAAACAATTACTTTATGTTTAAAAAAAACACCTTCCATTTCAAGTATCTTCAAAAGTTTGTAATTTCCGACAAACCGATGGTAATGCGCAGCCTTTTAAGAAATTATTTCACGTCGAGCCCAACCCGCTAGCTTTTACAAAACACTCGCGAGCAAACTCAGTCTAAGAGTCTACAAAACCTTCAGATCGCAACGGGGGTTCTCTAAATCAAAGGCGAGGGAATCTATTTTCTCAGCAATTAATCGCTATTTCTTTACATAATACTTGTCAGTCTTCCTCTCCGCAGTGCGGGCACTTCCTTGCATCATGAATAAGTAAAGAGAATCGCAATTTATAAGAACACATCCTTGCTTTCTCAACTGGCAGGTTTTACCACCAGGGGGCGCTTCAAGGAGCTTGTTTAGAAGTATTGCCACCCACATGGAAGGAATTATGGCCGACGTCGTAAAAAGAACAGTTTGTTTCCGTTCATAAATCAAGAAAGGTATTATTAATCTGGTTACTAGAAAAACAAAAAGAATATTTTAATAATTTGATTCGATTCAGAATTTTCTTTTTCGCTTTCTGATGTCTTTCAAAATGAATTTTAAACAATGTTTAATGACTAAGATAATAGAATTTGTTATATTTTTTATTAAATAGTGATACATTTTTGAGACATTCAAGCACATAACCTGAAAATTCGATGGTGAAATATTTAGCAGTTTTTATTTTAATTTGCTATAATAAAATAATTAACTTCTTCATATAAAGATAACGAATTTCATTCAGTTTGAATTTTATTTAAACATATAACAAATTTCACTCAATTTAAAAAAAATATTGGGTCCCAGAATGTAAGAACTTCCAAAGACATAAAAATTCTTCTGAAAGATACTTGAAATATGAAGGTCAAAAAATTTTCTCAAGTCTTTTCGATATCGTACTACTATAGTTCTGAGAAAATAAACAGTAGCAATTTAGAAATTACGGAGATTATGCTTTATAATAACATAAAATAATTAAATAATATCTTTAATTAAAAATAGCTAACATTGAAATTAGTCACAAAATACAATTATATTAATAAATAATAAATATCCGGAATAATATCCCGAAATCTTTCGCTATACTTCCTGAACGAGAAAGAAAAAAAAATACAGAAATGTTAGTCTTATTTATTATTTTCTAACAGTAGTATTTCATACTTGATAGATTATTTCAAACATTTCTTTCAAACTCATAGATTTATTATTAAATAAAAATATTTTGTGTCAAAATAATTGTTGATATTTTTTATTAGCTGCAATATAACTCGATGGTTTATAAACAGAAAATTACTCTAATTATTTTCTACCCTACAATAACAACTAAGTTTGATTATTAAAAGGAGTTCTGTTTGGAAAAAATAGCAGTAATTCCTCAAAAATAATCATTGGTGATTACAATATACCCCCGAGTATCGGACTCTCGACTATCCGGCTAGTTCTCTTTCATCGTAATTAAATGAAGATGGCTAGGCGTTTATTAAGTTATCTATTAAAGATTTTTTTTCAAAACCTAATAACTCTTAAGTTTAGACTCTTATCTTAAACTCCTTTTCATATCTGTGTAATCAATTATCAGTGAAAAATAAAATAAATTTGAACCAATTTTCTTAAGAATTAAGTCTACGATTACGTTAATGTTTCCTCCATTTAAATTGGACATTACAGAATTTATGTTAAAATGTGAAAAGTTTATATCCTTTAATATATTTTTTCTCAAATAAATTCTTGAAACGTGCAATGCAGTATATAAGCATATTTAAATTACCAATACAGAACCTTCTATTTTAACTCGACACGTTACCGGCAACTGCTTCTATGATTCACCGAGCCGCAGCTGCATTTACATTGAGATAAATGGTAGGCTTAGTACTCAATAAGAAGTGAGAAAGTACTTATTATTACAGTGAGTTTTGGTATAAAAATTTCGCCTTCTGGTATTGGTGGGCAAAGAAACGAATTCATAGAATTCCAGCTTATCCGGCGTTTTTGTTACTCGATCTGCCCTTCTGCCACATTAGGCTGGGTATTCGGAAGTGTACTGTATTTTTATAATCACCAATGAATAATATATTAGTCCACTGTCCAAGAATATATACACCTAATGAAATAATATGTTAGCATCAATCTGGAATAAAAACTGAAGTAAACATTCTTGAAGAAAGCAAAGTTAGAATGCCTATCCAATGGGTCGATGATATGAAGAAAAATACGAGTTCGAAATTCTCAATGAAAGATCATTAAGATTGAATATGTACTGTTCTTCTAAATTCGTTCAAATTTCAAACATGCCTAGAACCAATGAAGAGAAACATACATATAGTTCTTATACTCAATGTAGATCTTATCGAATCGATTGATAAAAAAAGAACGAAATTCGAGCTTCTATTGCAATTTTCACCCAGATTATCGATTCTTTTGATTAAATCATACATTATTCATAGTTCAGCTTCAGCTGTCAACCTCTTTGTCATCCGTAATGCATCTAGCGTGTTCAAGTGAAACTTCTGCAGGGCGGCCATAACGCACTTCAAGCATTCTTCTACATTTTAAACGTTTAAAACGCTTTGTAAATGTTTACTTGTTTGAGTTTTTATTCTTGTTTGTTCTAATGCGGCGAAAAACAGAAATTTTTTCGGTCAGAAGTAGACGGCGAAGGGGTTAATAAGTGCTTACTGAAGGTTTTATTTGTTAAACCTAGAGAAAAGAGTTTATAATTTTTTGTTAAATATTAAATAAATACAGGAGGAAGTAAAAACACCTGCTATATTTCAGTATAAATACATAGATAAAAATATTCATATGTACACTTATTAGATAAATATTGCAATAGTTGATAGTTGAATATATTAGCAAGAATTTTAATTAAGTTTTTTAGCCAAACCAAACAAGCTGATTAAATTGATTTTCCACTCTCCAAAAAATAATGTTGCGAAAATGGACAGTTATAAATAGAATATTTTCTTTCATTATAAGTGAAGATATTTATTTATCATTCAACAGATGGATACCAATCTCTTTAACCGTCTCTCTGTTCACGAAAATTGCAGAATCCGCTGGGACAATAATTACTTTTACTAACGGAAACTGTTTCCAGATTTTAAATGCCAGATAAGCGGTCCTGCCTTCCGATGGGGAAATCCGAAACCGTTAACATCGTAGTTAATGTAGCGGAACTAGTTGACAGGCGTAAATAATTAAAAGTTCGGAACGACACTCTGCTACAGAAGGCCGATGCTATCTATAGAGAATGAAATTTCTACCTTAAAACTTTCGTTGCTGCAAAACCATCTGTATTAATACTCGAATCGAAATGTATAGATAAGAGCAATAATGAATAGGTTGCGATATACAGAAATTGAAATCACTTTGGCGAAATTGTAAAATTCTTTAGTTAAAAGTTAGTAGTATCATCTTTAGATATATTTCATTTGATATATTCTTGTCTATAATAAAAAACACACACACAAGAGACTTTAGTAACAGAAATTTAAATAAAATTGTGACTAAATGTGATAAATTCGTTAATTTCGCTCTTAGGCTAAAAAATATATAAATTCTTTTGCCTATATTTTTGACTAAAAAAAACACACGCACAATTAAACTTTAGTAAGTAGAATTTAAAGAAAGTCGTAACTAAATGTGATAAATTCACGTTAATTGCGGCCTTAAGATAAATTCCTTTTAACACTGATTAATTTTTGAAAAATAAATACACTTCGGCTATAAATTCAAGATAAAAGACTTCTTTTATAACTTATTAAATTCGCAATTCTTCAATTTTTTATGACTCCAAAAAATAGTTGTCTAAACTTTCTTGAGGAGGTTTTCCAGATTACTTTCTCTGCTTTGGACACGTCGTTTAAAGAGTAAAATTTAATGCCCCCTGAATTTGCCAAAATTATATTCAGCCGATCAGATATATATACTGATCATCATTTTACTATCATTTCTCTAAAATTATCAACAGTTTTAACTCCAAAATAAGACTTTACACTATACACATCCTTATAGCCATACCACCCTTCTGTCTGAAACTGCGAGCGAAAGAAAAAGAAATAAAATTTACTAGGGAATAAAAATATTACATCTAAGACATTGAAGAGATTTTTCTTCAATTGAGGAACTTCTAAAAGAGGACAGATTTATTTATAACGAAAATAGAAAGCGGAATTCGAGATGACAAATGAGACTTGTTTAAAAATTGAAATTCAAACCTTGAGCAGACATTTGTTTTCACTATTCTCCTTGTTACTTTCTAGTACAAAAAGGCACAGTAAAGAAATATTGGAATAGATACAAAACTAGATTTAAAAATGTTTTGTTTCAGATTTCCCTGGAACCGGAAAAAAGCAGTTTCTAAGAGCGTTCTAATTTGTTTAAGCGATAACTCAAAAATGTATTCAGACAAATAAAAGTTTTATACGTTCTTTGAAGTTGCATTTTTGTATGAAATTTCAATCCTTAAATTTTAATCTGTTTATCTGTTCATTTGTAGATATGTCAACACAATAATTCAAAAATGTATTTAGAATTTATATTTAGAAAATTTTAATGTATTCATTACGAATGAAAAAATTATTCAAAACCATGAACATGATACATATATTCTGAATTCTAGCAGTATAGATCACAATTTCAAAGGGAATTGCTTCATTTATCTATTCTTGACATTTCAAAAAAACAGAAAATCATTTCAGCTATATCTTTTTAAAGATAATTTTTCCTAATTGCATTTTCAGACAGGCACAATTCAAATAAAATATTCATCCCAACAAAGGTGCTAAGATTTTTCTTATTTTTAAAAAAGTTCCCCATTAATGCTATTACTTCAAATGATAAGATTAAAAATTCTGAAGGGAAAAGCCCAACTGAAAAATGGAACATAAATGCCAGAGGTAACTTTCAGACTACTTTGGAATGTCTGGAATAAAATAAGCCCTCCTCCATCACGATGTTTATAATGAAGGCATTAACCAAATCAGCTTAGCTGTTAGCAATGCAATTATTTCGTTTCCCACTCCATGTAAACTGTCTCCTTGATTACAATAAGCTCATCAAGGGAAAATATTCGTTCTTCTAAGGCTGTAAATTTAATACACTTGGAGTTAATGCCTAAGCTAATAACTTGTATGGCATCTCTTCAGTCCCATGTTTGTTTTAAGGGCCAATTATTAGTAAAGTTAATATTTGAATTATATTCATGCGCTTTATGAAAAGTTTTATTTATAATAATAAGAAGGAGAAATGTTTTCAAACCGCACTTATTCAATTTTTTAAAAAATGGAAATAATTTTTGTAATAAAAATTTGAAAATCAATCAATCAAAGTAAATATGTAAAAAACATAAAGCATTTATGGTAATATTTTAAGTAAATTATAGTCTAAATTATACTTATAGTGCGTTTTAATTTTTAACTAGCTACCTTCGGTGATCAGTTATCTAACAAATTAATAGTAATAATTTAATCGCGCAAGCAACTTCTTTCAATTACATATTATTTCAATAAAAGTAATTACAATGTAAATTATATTCATTAAGCGCTTTAATTTTTAACCAATCTCCTTCGATGTTCAGTTATCCAAATGAGTTAAAAGCAATCCAACAAATCAGTTATCCAATAAATTAATAGCAATAATTTAATTATGCAAGCCAATTTCGTTTAATTGCATCAATAAAAGATAATATTTTAAATTGCACAATAAGCATAGAAATTTTAATTAGTTAATGAGACAAGTAACGAAATAAATTGTCGATGAAAAGTTTCTCTTTCAAAGTTTTATTTTGTAAAATCTCTTGAGAATGGTTTTTGTAATATCTTTTGTAGTGTCTCTTGAGTTGTAGCTAAAGTAGCAATTGATGGTGATTTTAGGAGTAATATGGGCGACTATTGATAATTTATCTAGGGTTTCAGAAGAAAAAATATTTATGAAAACAGAAAAAAGTAGTTGTGACTGAGGGCTGTATGAGCAGCATAGAGAACATGAATATAAAACTATTGGACATAGTTATATAAACAATAAAGTAGGGTTTGGGTTGTTTTTTTTCAAAAATAGCAGAAGTTGCAAAATGACAAATCTAGGCATCGTGAGTTGACATAGGAATAAAAATTAATGAAAATGGATCAGCATCTGAGCTCAGAGAATTGGAGGTGGAAGGTTGCCAATTATTTTAAATATATAAAGTGGGTATTTATTTATTAACTTTTAATATATTTATTATAAGTATTTATTAATTTTCTTTTTATATGGCATTCTTATGGGCTTAACTTTCTTATGATACTGTTAATATCACCTTACACTTTTAAACTCCTCCAAAGACATGAAAAGGATTTTTTTTTATCTATTTTTTGCATACCAATGCTCAAATTTTTTTTTCAATTTTTATTGTTTTCTAATTTTTAGTTTTTAAACATATCATGACTAATTATTATAATATAGATTCTTTTAATTTTTTTTTAATTTCCCACTTAATGATGTTTTCCAAAAGTAATTGAAATTTCGTTGAAATTTATCGATTAATTTTTAATTAAGTTCCGGAAATATTGAAATGACGTTGGGTACACACAATCGCACAAAATTTTTGGACTCCAGTCCATCAGGGAATATTTTTTTTACAAGCAATAAATGCCCTAAGAATAAAAATCTTTCAAAAGTACTTGAAATCTGATTAAAAATTAAAATTTGAGATCGATTAAAGAATTGACTATATAATTATTTTTGAACCAAATGCTGGCGTGAAACAATCTAAATAATGAACTCGACCAAAATTTACACTAAACAAATGGAAATGAATAGTCCATAATTCAAATTAACTTTTTCTAATATGAATTTGGGAAAACATTTGTCATGTTCATCCAAATGGTTGGTAAATGGTAATATAATTATTAAATAATTTACCATATTTCGCAAATTCCCTTAAAAAATTTTAAATTACTATATTGTACTGACTAGCGCCCTCTATGTATGAACTCAAAAAAAAAATGGAGTGACGTGAGGATGAGTGGTGTTATGTTGTAAGATTATGTGTGTGTGATGTTTTTCGTGGAATATGGCCTCAGAAAACTGTTAAAAAATGGCCCATTTAATGCTGAAATAACTTTATATCTTTTATATATGTGTACCTGTGATGTTCACTTATTAAAACATATTGCATTAAAAGGTTGTTGACTATTATTTGCTCTTAAAAGACGTCACAATATTATTATTCTTGATTAAAAATTGAATATTTAAATTTATTTATTAAAAGAAAAAACATTCGACTGAAAAAATTCAGTTGCAAAGTTCATTTCAAAGTGAATAATAAACACAAAAAATAGCAGCTGTATATAGTGAATGATAAGAAACATACTGAATATTAAGAGATTATGAAATCTGCAACCTAAAAATACTAAAATTGCACACGAAATTTAAAAATTAAATTTATTCAATCTCAAAATTTTAAAACACTTTCTGAATTTAAAATTTGAATAGAATCAACCTTAAAAACATTAAAATGCCAAAAGCTAGATATGTATAGTGATGAAATCATTAAAAAACGCAAAAGAAAATTAAGATTTAAATGCATTCAATTCTAATTTTTTTAACTGCATTAGGAATTTAAAAATTGCAGACATTTGATTTTTAAAATGCCAAACGATGTATTAAAAATGTCTTCTATAGGAAAGTTGTTGAATATTTTATTTTTAGAATAAGAATTTGCTTACACAGTAAATTTTATGAAAATAGTTTCAAATTAACTACTTATTTTAAATTTTCCAAATAAACATATTTTCCTAAGTTTATTTAGTGCTGCATATAAATTAAAACTGAGTTATCGCATTTTATTTCCCTTTTTTTTTTCTTTTCACATTAGAATTTCAGAAAAATAAATCTTTCAAAATTAGAAAAGAATTTTTTTTTAAATCAAAAAAGAAATGGTAAAAACAAGAGCAGCTGCTCTAAAATCAACACGAGTATGAAATATGAAATAAAAAGCTTTTCTCTATAAAATGTAATAATCTTTTTCATTTTATAATTTTTAACTTATTAAAAGTACAAAAAATAAATGAATTTATTCACGATTTAATATTTCAATACTTCGACCAGTTATTCGCAAAACAATCTCTTTACTCCCAGATAGACTACGAATGTCGGTAACACAGATGCCGCTCCCCCTTCCCCCCTCTAAAATATTCATTGGTAGATCTGAATGCGAAAATCCGTTGATAATTTTAGGTAAAGAGCAACAAAATATCGATCAAGCAGTTAGACGTCCCAGCTGTTTCCCTAATGACGCAACTATCTGGCTCGTCATTGGATGATAATGACTTTGCCTAACTTAAACGGCTTGCCGGGGCGTTAAACTAGCAAGGTTCCGCCATTTTGCATTTGAGGGCTGAAAGGGTTTGTGCAGCGGTATCAGTCACTTGCATTTTGGAGGAGTTAATTGTCAGGGGACGTAATTAGGGGCGACAGCCAAAGCAGGTGTGGGCCAAGGCTTTGGCAAGCAAACTGGTGACTACTACAATTACTGGCAGGGAATGAGATATTTCCATTATAGTTTCTTAATAATAGAAACGCACTTTTAAGGGGAAAAACATACAATTACGGAAATATTTTTGTGTTATTTGCTTACGCCTTTTCAATATGATTTTCGTAAGTAAGTGAAAATGCTGAAAACGATGCAATTTGTGACTGTTGCATTTATTATGAGAGAATGAAATATTTCCATTACTATTTCTTACTAACAGAGAAGCAATCTCAAGGGGAAGAACATGTAATTATGAAAACTTTGATAACGTAAATGATTTTTAAAGTATGATATTTGTTACGTCTTTTAAATATAATATGATTATTTGAAGGCAAATCAAAATGTTAAAAAAAGTTCACTTTGAATGTTCTACAGAAAATAAGAGAGAATGAAATATTCCGTTATTATTTCTTAATAGCAGAAAAAAAATTTATGTGAGAAAATAGGATTATCAAAGATAATTTATATCATTTTTTTAAATTTATACATAATTCGTAGGCAAAAAAAAATGTTTAAACTGATCAACTTGTGACTTCTGCAACTGCAGTAAGAGAATGAAAAATTTCCATTATAAACTTTTAACAACAGTAAGATGATTGAAAAATGAATACATTCTATTTCTAGATCCTTTTCTTTTATATATTATAAGGAATTTTTTTTAATGATGAAGAAAGATTTTCAAGCGCATCAGAAAGTTGAAAACGAAATGCAAATTGGAAAAATATAAAGCTACGCTTGAACATGTTTAAGCAAATGTTGTAATAACACATAAATTTAATTATGAATTCGGGAAAACCTGACACTTAAGCGCTTTAATAACATGATTTGTTCTTAAGAGCTTTGCTGCTAAAAAATTAAACCAAAGACAGAAACAAATATAAAAAGATTTTCCGAAGGAGAAAAAATATTGTACTTTAAGTGTGACCTTTGACAGTTAAAACTAGACTAAAAAATATATATACATGATAAAAACAGAAGACATCTAATAAAAATATTCATGAGCTATAAAAATGCCTTTAACCAAGAACAGGAATTTAAATGATCCGGAAAAAAATTCAGGTTAAGTGTTCAAATAATGAATATTAAATTGACAGATAAAAAAAAAGCATAAAAGCGTATTAAAATGTCATTTTTTGTAAGTAGGATCAAGCGCAAAACTAAGTACTTAAAACTTGAATATGCAAAGGGTGGGGGACGATATATTCGAGAAATATGAAATTATATTTATTATTAAAGTAGGGAAAGCACATATCATTATTATTAAAATGGTATACTTAGATACTCAAAGATATTATTAATAATACAAGAACATATGGAATTTTTGAAGCAAATGCAGAGAATTTAAGCATCGTTTTAGGTCTAATAATAAAGCGTAATATCATTATAAAAATAATAGAAAATAGATCGAGAATATGAAGAGTTTTATTATATTTTATCGATATATCTTTTTTCTCGAAAAAATATACAGTTAGTTTAGATGGTTTAAAGTTTATATTTTTGGTTGCAATTTAGTTCTATAAATTTAATTTTCAAAAGTTGCGCTGTCAATATAATTACCATCAGTGTTTTTAATAGCTCAAATTTGAGAAAAATAAATACTAAACTTCACTGCATTATGAAGATGTTTAATTCATGGTATATTAAAAGATCGCACTCATCCATCATACGATTTCTTAAGAAAACATTCTTTTCCCCCCTTCTTTATTCAACATCAACAACTAACGGAGCATATCGATTAGGACATCGATCATTTCTAACAGAAACAAATCGATTAAAATATCATACTTCGAGTATTAAGACAAGTCGTTCCATCACGGTGACTAATTCCGGGTATGAACAAAAGGATTTTCATTTTTTTTTAATTAATATTTATCTGAGTATGATGTCAGGTTCATAATATTCCTTTTTGCCAAAATTAATTCGAATGACCTTGACAGGAATTTGGTCATATTTCTTCTCTCAGCTCTCATTTCTCATTCTCAAAGTAAAAAAAAAGAGACACAGAGAGATTTGTTACCGTGTTGGCAACAGCTTATCATTTCCTATACATTCATTCCACCATTTAATTAATGAAACACATTTATTACGCGAAGGAAAACACAGCCACTCTGGCATTTGATGTGAAATATTTTTATACCTGAAATGAAATGCATCTTCCTTTCTGTAATTTTTATCGTGTTGAAATCAGACAAAAGCCTTTTCCCTGTGTTTCATTAGGTAAAAGCAAACAATAAAATAAAAAAAGCGGGAAAAGTCTTTTAATAGCAGTATATAATTCTGCAATATAAAGGCATCAGGATAGTTCGTGCATTATTAGTTCAATTCAGTTCTAAGCATAACATATTCTGGTCTTCTGACCAAGGTCGAGCTTTCAAGTTTGAAAATTCATCGATAATATTTATATTTTTTGTGTATAAAGTAAAAGAAAGAATATATTGAAATCCT
>JAPMOR010047964.1:250297-262098 GCA_026543865.1 Argiope aurantia | reverse complement strand
TCCCGGCACTATAACTAAAATGTGACTTAGAACTATATTAGCAATCACAAAATTATATACCAAGTATCATGTACAATGCATTTTTTGAAAAATTGCATTAACGTTTCATGAAAATGCAGACTGATAGACGGTCAACTTCTTGACCGAACAAATTTGATAGCCATCTATATTTTAGATGTTGAATCAGTGAATCAGATTTTATCCATCTATCTTTGTTTTATAGTTATCGTTCGTGTTGACATATATTAGGATAGTCGGACAAACCTTCTTTTTCTGAATGGGTTTCACTCAAAATTTGATAGAAATCTACACTTATAGTATACAGATTATATACCAAATTTCATTCGTCTAGCTCAAGGTGTTTTTTGAGTTATCATGTTCACAGAAAGTGGTCGGCCAGAAATACAATGCCAAAAATGTGTTTTTCGAGTTGAAATATGAGTTCGGTATGAAATTCGTTAAAATGTCAAGTTCGAATTTTTTCATGATTAGAATACTTTCTTTTTGTATACTTCATATATCAGAAAATTAAAATAAAGATGAAAGGGAAGAAATATCAAAGAATACCTCAACAAGTAAGTTTTTTGCTGTTATATTCTTCATGAAATTTTTGAAACCAAAGCGATACTATTATTAATTTTTTGACAAATAGTTAGAACAGTTTTAGTTTTTTATATCACCTTTCAGTAGGAAAAAAAAAGCCGAAAAACATATTTTAGACATATTTCTTATTCTATTTGTTTTTACATGAATCTTTAAAAACTGCTGAGAACATACATACATTATCCAAAACTACTGATTTCATATTTATTTCACAAACAAGCGCATTTTTCCTATTTTTACAAAATAAAGATATTTACTGTTGTGACAGTAAAAGAAAATATGACAGATGAAATATCTGAAAAACATTTCTGTGCGTTGCTGAAATATTTATTTCCTAACAGAGACACTCTCGGGATGTGTCACCATCCCTTTTCCGGAATGTACTTCGAAGGAAAACAATTCGGTATTTCCTGTCACTTGTCTAAGATAGTGAGTCTCTTATCTGTAAACACCATCTTCTAAACACTCAAATTTCATTTCGGAAACAACAAAATACTTTAATATCAAGTTCCTTGCATGTCAGTAAAGAAGGCTCACATTCCTTTCCTAAACAATGGATGGGTATTAAATTTAACATGTTTTTTTTTTCCTAGGAAAGGGAAACTGTTGTTAAATTATTTAATACTGTGTAATTTGATTAGTCAAGACGTAGAAAAATGTAAGCATTGAGAAAACATCACATGGTTAATTATTAAAATAAGAACAGAAAAATAAAAAAAGGTGAAAGTTTATGTAAAAATATAAAAGATTTTTGGAGAAATAATTAAAAAACCCTTATTATCATGATGATATTACTCCTTTGTATATAATTGCGAGTCTTATTCACCTAGCAAATAAATAAATTTTTAATTTTAAATCTGCAATTATGTGAAGCTACTAAGTAATTAAGAATTTAAAAAATCACTCAAAAACTTTTCAATTTTTTAAATATCCTTATATTATTACAGAAATTAATAATAAATGCCCTAAATCGGATGTGTAATCTGATTATAAAGCTAATTAAATTCGTAATCAAGGGGTTAACTGATTAGGGTTACATTTTATAGAAATTTTAAAACTTCCAAAGAATTTATAAATTTCTTTATTCTTTCACTCTGTTTTAAACTTCCAGAATTTGACATTCCAAATCTTATTTTCGCAGTTACTTAAAGCATTCTTCAAATGCATTTTAATGTTTAAACTATTTATTTAAGTTGGGTTTTTAAATCGTTTTGAATATTTTGTGAAAATATACGCTGTGCTTTTTATTTTTAATGCAAAAAATAGCCCCGAAATATTTTAACTCGATGAAGCTGATTTTACATGATAATGTTTATAGAGTATATGCTATAATGTAAATTGCGTAGAAGCATTTAGATGCATTATGTAATATTCTTGATACAAAAAAAAATCGTTCAAAAGTATGGGTGCAATATTTTTGCACCTATTAAAAATAATTTAAAAATACCCTTTATTTGTATTAGTTTCATGCCCCTAAACATGTTTTCACTAATTTACTAAATTTTTATTTTAAATATATTTTATAAGAGTCCTTTTCTTTAATTACTAGATTTATACCTCACAGATGTTACTATATTTCGATTCCGCGTTGAATCTGAGGGCACGGCAGTGCCCCCGCCAAGTCGAGCAAAAACAAGTGGCACGGCCGTACCATCCTTTTCTCGAAGCAGTTCAGGCCATTTTCGACCCCCTATAACTTCGTTGTGGAGAAAACTAGAAGCCTGAATTTTCAGTAACCAAGCAGGCATTATATAAGCACGGTATATTTCAAATTTCATTAAATTTGAACCAGTAGTTTAAGAATTATAACTAGTCAAAGTTTGTGAATTTTGTTACTGACTGACTGACCGATCATCAAAACTCTAAGGCACTTCTAGCAGACATAGAAGCTTCAAATTTAGAATACAATTAGTGTTTAGTGTCCAAATCCAGGTAAAACTAAAAAATGCTTGAAATAATGGACGGATCGATAAATGTCTCGAAGTTTCGAGCATTATCCATTTCGTCGACAAATTCGTCGCCAAGTCGCCAAATGGTCGCCAATTTTGTCACCAAGCTCTGGGATCACTGGCTCGGCATCCGACAGCATCCAATACAGATTACTGTAAAATGGTCTTTCTTATGATGACACTATTTGCGCTGGGAAGCAAAATTACAGGTTTGTAACAATATCAAATTTGAAATAATTCAATTTGAAGCTGTGGAAGCTGCAAACGCAATGGGTGACTTTCAGAGAATCAATCTGGTAGAAGAAGAGCAAATTGATCTTCAAAGTATGATCGAAAAATTTAATGCCGTTCAAAAAAGAGTCTTCGATAAGATCACAAATAAAATGGACACAACTGATAATAACGCTTACGTTTTACGCTGTTTTGTGAGTGGAACTGGTAAAAGCTTTTTAATAAAAACTCTGAAAGTTTGGGTTAAGACGTATTTAAACAAAAAAGGGGCAGTTAGTGCTCCAACAGGAATAGCTGCATTCAGTGTGAATGGATTGACTATACATAGACTGTTATAGCTGACTGTAGAACACAAGCAAACACCGAAGTACAAGTCACTTTCTGATGAAATGCTGCAAGTTCTGAGATCAGATTTGAAAGAAGTAGTGTTGTTTATCATAGACGAAGTGTCGATGATATCCAATGTTACTTTAACATATATTCATTTACGCTTATCTGAAATATTCGACACAAGCGACGATCAGAATGAGTGGTTTGGAAAAAAAACTTCTTGTAGTTTTCGGAGATCACTTACAGCTTCCGACGGTAAGAGGAAAGTCATCTTTTGAAAAACTATCAACTGCTGAAACTAACAAGTTGTTAGGTTCCCTCAGTATACCGAATCTGTGGATTGAACTGTTCATATACGATGAACTGACAATTAACGTGCGATAGCTCAATGATTCTGACTTTGTTGAAATGCTAAATAGAATAAGATTAGGTGTGACTACGCAAAAAGACCACGACTTACTCTCGACTGGATTAATAACTCTCACATCCAATTCAAATGAAAACAGATTAATTGAAATAATTGAATACTTCTCGAAACTTCCTGATGATACCGTTAGCTTATTACCTAAAAAAAACATGTGTCAACAATTAAATACAGAAATGCTTAAATCTCTTCACATCCCGAAATAAAACTTACAGCTGTAGATAGCATAGAATGCCCCAGATACCTAACAAAAAGAGCTCGTGAATGCATAAAAAAATATGAAGACGATGCTTCTATGACTGCAGGCCTGGAAGAGAACATAATTATAAAAATAGGAGCAAAAGTCATGTTAAGGCGAAATATTGACATGAGTCTTGGTTTAGTTAATGGTTCTATCAGTATCGATCAAAAAGTAAAGGTTGATCCTGAAAATACAAAAATAATTAAGAAAATATTCATTGCATTTAATAAAGAACATGTTTACGAGCTTAGTCCGGTCAAAACTAAATTTGAAATTATTAATAGAGCTTATGTTCATCGCGAACAGTTTCCCATATGTATAGCCTATGCTGTAATAATGCACAAAAGCCAGGGCCTAAGACTAAATAATGCACTGATGGATATCGGTTATGCAGTATTCACATCCGGTCAAGCTTACGTGGAACTTTCGAGAGTTACAAGTCTGGACCACTTACATCTAATAAATGTTGACTTTGGAAGTATTAAAGAGTAGGAATCTTCGATTTGTAAATACAACAGACTAAGAAGCATTTACCGTCCAGACTTTTCAAAAATTGTAACATCAAAGCTTACGAGAAAATCCCATAGAGACAGGGAGTGGGCTTTGAGAAAAACTGTAGCTGAAGCTCAAGAATTAGTACCGGAAAAGAAAAAGAGGAAGACTGCATACAAAAATAAGAAAAGGACTATCAACAAAAAGAAAGGAGATGCCATCAAAAACATAACTTGTAAAATAACCAAGTCTCGCAACTCAGTTCTTCTATCGTAAAAAGTTGTGAGATCCATGTAATATCAAGTCGGTCAATTTATTCAATTCATACTTAAGGGTCCTTCTGTCTTAAGTTATTACGTAATTAGCTAACCTAACAACATCTTATAGTGACCATATCAATATTAAAAATCTTTTATGGTTTAAATAAATAGATTGACTTGGCAATCGCACTAACCAATCTAATTTAATATAATATGTTAATGTAATGTAAAGATATATTGTTTTTTCATGCGATGGCCAAGTCAATCTATTTATTTAAACCATAAAAGATTTTTAATATTGATATAGTCACTATAAGATGTTGTTAGGTTAGCTAATTACGTAATAACTTAAGACAGAAGGACCCTTAAGTATGAAATGAATAAATTGACCGACTTGGTATTACATGGATCTCACAACTTTTTACGATAGAAGAACTGAGTTTCGAGACTTGGTTTTTTTACAAGTTATGTTTTACATAGCATATATTTTTATATGCGCAATTACGAAAAAAGAAAGGACTTTATTTTGCAGCCGATCATCCAGAGGAAAACTGAAAATACCATTGTAAAGATAGTGACGTTACTAAAAGATTATGAGCCTAAAATGTTAGCGGAGGAATGTGCGCATATTTAAAATTGTACAAACGTCGAAATTTTAATGACAACACTGTTTAAATGTCACGAACAGATTCCGCAAGGAAAAATTATTGAGAGTGCACACTTTGGTCAATATATTATTATATAGGAAGATATTTGACGTTTCTGTTAAGGGGTTGTTTCTATTTGTAGATATGTAATATTTATACATTCTCTGAACGTAGGTAATAGTATTTTGCAACTTCATTTTTGTGATACTTTAATAGAAACTGTAAAGTTACAATCTGCATGTCAAAACTCGATTGCTATTTCATATATAATAAAATATTTAGTGGGAATTTTGGGAGATGCTTATTTTTTTTCACAAAGAAATTCTTAAAAGCTCCGTTTAATAGCATCTGAATCTAAATCGCCATTGCATTGAAAGCATCAATATGTTATGTAATTGTAGAACGAAAAAACAAAGTTAAATATATTTTCTGCTGTTTAAAAGGAATATTAATTTTAGTGTTAAAATTAATATTCGATAGAGTGAGAGAGAAAGATTAATCGAGTTTTATTCTGTTTGCTCTTTATTCCTGAATTTCTTTATCAATATATGCTATGCTTATCATCATTGATGAGCACTCATAAATAGACACAGAATGATACACCACTTTATTTTATGAGCACATAAAAAGAGTAGGTCATTTTATTCTCTAACAAATATAAAACAGTTCCGTACATGCTTTACCGGAGGCTTAGCGTTCTATACAAGTGCTTATTGATTGCGCAAGAATTCCTTTTATGAAGACACGTATCATGATATTTTATTTTTACAGAAATGGGAACCGGCAGATAATAAGCTTGCCACAATTACAAATACTCTTTTTTAAACTTAAAAGCAATGACTGCCAATTAAATATTATGGCAATGGACAGCATTTTGTAAAATTTTGATTTCAAATATTTTCT
Source organism: Argiope aurantia (assembly GCA_026543865.1). NCBI lineage: Eukaryota > Metazoa > Arthropoda > Arachnida > Araneae > Araneidae > Argiope > Argiope aurantia. Next base: position 256,018 of record JAPMOR010047964.1, on the reverse strand, counting down.
GTTGGCGAATTATTTTTAAATATCTTCTTAAAATACAAATGGTATCTGATTCACGAAGTGCATGATCATTTGTATTTGAATGCCAAATAAAATGCTGGCGACATTTTGAATTTGTGAAAGCGCCGCTAAGTGAACCATTTTCTAAAATGAAGTACTTAGAAAAGAAAAAATAAATAATAAAAAGGAAAAAATATTCGTAGGAATTAGCCGACATTTTGTATGACTCCATAAAGTGACCAAATCCTTCTATTTATCCCCAAATTTAAATGTGTTGCTATTTAAAAAATTTTAAACTCTAATTTTGCATATTAAAAACTTTTTTTAAAAGATAAAAATATGTGCAAAATGCGTAGAATACCTTATATTTTTATAATAAAACGGCTGAAGTCAATAACTATATTATTTTTTTATGATTATGATATGAATAAAATTGCAAAATTTTATTTTATTATTAGAAGGCGAAAATTTAATGAGTTCATAATTTGGAAACGAATTGATCAATTGACTTTTGATGTAGTTTTGAAATTTGACGAGAAAAAAAAATGTTTGTTTCCACTGGAAATTCCGAAGTTTATTCTTATTTCAATGTGCAAAGAACAACTTGTTGAATTATTAATCCAATATTTTTCAAGAACGCCTTGATTCCTTTGGAATTATACCTTTTTTTATGATTCCGTGATGAAGCTGAGTGGTTCTTTCTCTATCTGCGACTGTACTTTATCGTAGCTTTGTACAAAATTTTTAAAAACTTATTAAGATAAATGAATTAAGTCAAAAACTTTATCTTGTGACGATGGTGGAAGAACGAATCTTTTCTTTACGAACATTTTATCCAGTCGTTTTGTCTTGAAACTAAAACTCAAAAGAAAACAAACAAGAATAATTCATAAATTATTCATGTTGAGATTAATTTTCTTTATTTTAATTACGTCTAAGGAGTTCTTATTAAATAAAGTAAAAAAACCCACATGCTTTAATTGCGGTTTTAAAAATGTACAATCCAAGATCGGACTCTCTACCTTGGGTTAGAGAGTTCATATGTCCCAGATCTGATTTCATCAAAGATTTATCATGTTCATAAACCTGGTCACGCTAATCATCGAGGAATGAAGTTGCCTTCCACTGATAGGATACACAACTTAGAAAAGACCAACTGGCATTCTTTCATTAGATTACTGAAGGCTATTTTGGCATGGAAAATTTTAAGTTCTGTACTACCAAAGTCCTTACATAAAAAAGGATTGACATTAATTTATTTAAAGTATGTGACAACGTCCGGGTTGAATTTTTTGAAAAACGCTCTAAAATAGGTATTTTGTTGAATTTTTCAAAAGATTGGAAAAAACATCTATGAAAGAAATTTATCAGTGACAAAAGGTTTTAAAAATTGAAAATAAAGACTTTCTTTTGATTAAAAAAATGGTATAAGCAAAAATCTTTTTGTTTGAGATTTATCTAATATATTGCTAAAAATTTTTAGATAGCTTAAGAAATATTTTACTTAGCTTCTGAAAGAAAAAATAAGGTGTATTCTCCAGGGTATGCCCATGGTGTAAGTTTCATTCTTTAAATACTTCGGTCCGACTCATAAATAACGTGAAGTTATCAATTTTTTCACATTGTCTAGCATTTAAATGACTACAGAATATTTCTAAATGAATAGATTGCTTATTCTTTAATTTAGAAACTGCGAAACATATTATAAAATTTTTAGACTAAATTTGAACAAAAAAAATATGCATTAGATTTTAATTTATGAAGTTTCGAGTAACGTGCTACAGATTAAAATTTGAGAAAATGATATTTAAAATAACATTATAACGTATAAAAATGTAAATATAAAAATCAGTGTAACTTCCCAGACAAATGGACTTAGAAAAAAAAATCCGCTTGTTTTATGAAAAAAACTGTTCAAACATTAAGAATATCAAATTTAAAAAAAAGTTTCATACTGTCGCAAAAAAAGGCTTTTTAAAATAGTCATCTAAACTTAACTAATACATAAAATTTCGAAATATTACAATATGATCAAATAATCACAGTAGTAACTCTCCCATTCAGATACAGAGTTACAGTAAGAAGCAAAATTATTTCTAAAATTTGCAGTTTCCTCTTTATCCTTTTTGTTTATTTAACGTACCAGGATTTCGATAACAAAAGCGGAAAGAAAGATAGAAGCGAAGAAAGAAGACAAAAAAAAAATCAACAAATTCGAAAAAGTATCAAAGAGATTAGCTAATGAATAGAACTAGAAATCACCAAAAAACTAATTATATATGGTTAAATAACAAGTCAGAAATCAGTTTTGCCCTCAAATACTGAAAATGAAAGTTCGCAGTTCAGGTTTGATACAAAACTAAATAATGTTTTTTTTTCTTTAATCCCACTGGTGATTCCTTTTCGCACTTTAATATTCATTTTTTCTTATTTGCTTTGTTTTCTTTTAACAAAAAAAATTCGGCGCAAAAAAGATAAGTATCTTTTCTTTCCAAAAGGCCATTGAGATAAACAAAAAAACCGAGCTATTTAATGTAGAGTTATATTTTAAACGTATTTTAATATGTTCACGTTGGAAATTCTTTTGCATCACTGCTAATCCCTGTTTTCATGATCCCCCATTGAATAATCATCTTTTCAAGTTCTAACGACTATAAATTTAATAAATTTATAATCATAGGCAATAAAACTTTTTCACGTCAAAACTTTTAATTATAACGTCCATAGACTTTACTTTTTTATTAATCTTAAATTATGATATTTCCTAAAATGAAAATTAGAAGGAAACACCTTCATGAGCATGAGGGAGCTTTACAGCATTTCATATCTCGTATTATATAGCTTTTATTCAAAACGCTGCTAAATAATCTTTACTTAATAATGAAACAAAACCTAATATAAGATCACATTTTCTACTCCAGTGCTAAAAACAATAAACTAGAAGAACTCTAGGCAAGAATGTTATTTTCTTAGGAGAGAAAACTCACGAGCGCCGGAAAAACGGAAGGACATTTAAGTACTTGCATACCTTCCATGTTACTCGGATGACTTATGTCAGTATAAATAATAATAAAAAGAAAATTTCTCATCGCCAGTTACTATGGAAGCAAAGCGTATTACTTTTTTGAAAGATAGGAGAAAATGCAACATTATATAGTTTTGATAATATAAGATATTTGAAGATCATTTGCAGGAGAACAATGTAAACATTTGCTATATTTTATTATTGTATATTTGTAAACATTAGCTACTCTTCTACTGTTTCTTCAAAAATTGGAATTTTACAAAATTATGATTTTAGAGTGGGTTTTTTTTATGATAATAAATATTTTGTAGGGGAAAAAATATCAGCAATACTTCTTTACATGCTAGGAAGAATATTTGAGTTTCATTTCCAGTTATAATATTAAATGTTTGGACCTTTTTCAAATTCAGAATAAAATCCATTCTCAGGATAATTGTCTGTCTATTCATCAGCCAGTATGTTTTCAGTCACTGAAAATATATCTAATTGTATAAGTGGCACAGTGTAGCTAAAGATAGCTCGAAATATAAAAAACACAAAAAACGAACAAAACGTGATTACATGAACAAGATAATAAAAAAACAAGAGGTGCATGAATAAAATTTTTAACATGCTCCTTGCACCAGAATTGTAAATTTCTCTCATGTCTTTAAACCAAATACTTCAAAAAATACACAAGAATACACTTATCTTTCAGTATACCAGTACGAATTCGGAAGTGATAATTTCAGGCGAAAATGGGTTAGAAAAATATAATTTAATATTCTATCTTGGAAGAAAAATTGCAGATTTTCATCAAATTTGGAACCTACTCTGCTAAAACATAAGAATACAAAACGTAAACTCCTTTTCCTCACTGTTAACAAAACTAAACACAAAACATACGTCATAATGGTGTATTGTAGGAAAAATAGTTGCTTTCATCATTATTATTACTCCTGCTTTCATTACTTTTTAGCTTCATCATTTATTTTCTTTCGATATTCATATAAAGTTTCATGATCAATAAAATATTTAATACCACAAAGTTATAATGCTGGAAAATTGACTTCTCATTATATTATACGAAATAAATTTCTTGTTGCAAAATAAATTATCCATTCTATTTTACATTTTATTAAACCCACAGACATAAAAAGACAGTAACGGAATTAGTTTTACATTTATTTTGTTACTTCATATTTTTGAGAATTGGAAATTTTTTGCTTAAGAGGAATATTTTTTTTCAAACTAATTCGAAATATTTTTCGTATTCTTAAGTTTAATTTCCTGCAATTCGATAAATATTTCGGAAAACTTAAATTTTCCTCCGTCGAAACAAGCAATCGAAAGAAGTCATCCGAGTTGGAACTAAATCACTAGGAAGCGAATTACACGGATTTCATTCGATTTTTTATTTTCGAATTCATACTTGCTTTCGCTGCTACTTTGTCTCTACCTTAAATGGGGCATTTACAATAATCATACAGACCGCGAAAAACTTTTTTTAGATTATGTAGAAGCCGGGTGTCTTAGGTTTCACCCCTTTGCCACTTCTAAAAATAGCATCCCAATTTTTCCCCCCGCCATTTTCTAAGACCGTTTCCTTCAAATAAAAGTTCTACTTTTTTTCAGTTTCATTTCGAAATTTATTTTTAGACAATTTCGCTCCGAATTAATGGCACTCATAAAAATTCTTTTTCAAACTTTTTGCGCAAGAGAAATATTGCTTTCCTTGGTTTGTTTTAACTGATGGTTTATGCGCTCCACCGGCAACATTTTGCTACTTAGTTGTCTTTCGAATTCTTTCTTTTTCTTTCTTCTTCTTCCTCTACCCCTCCTCTCTTTTTCTTAACATTCTTCGGGCCTTTTGAATCCACGCGCAACATCTGAAGGGTAACCTTAGAAGGATGGAGGGAAAGAAAAAATAGCAAATTTAACCTTTAAAATTTACCGCTCGTGAAAGAAATCACGCAATATTCTAGTTAAGGAAGAAAAGTGTGCCCCTAAACTCTTTGTTTCGCTCGTGGTAAAAGTTTCAGCACTAAAATGATCACATTTAACTTTCATTAGATAAGGTTAAAGTAATGGCCCGAGCAAGCCCTGCAATTTCGGGAGAAAACATTTCTGGATTAAGGCGAAAAAATCAATATTTTAGATGAGGAATTTTACCGAAAAAATAATTTGATTACTGTTAATCTCGTTTAGGATCTGATGTAATTCTTTTCTTTAAAAAAAATCTGTAAGAGTGGTCTAAATGAGATTTCAGAAAATGCTTTCGCTTGAGTTTTTTTCCCTTGCAGTATTTTTTTTTATCTTTAACTGATATTTATTCTTCTTGAAAGATTTTTTGATACTTTTTGTTTTCTTGGGAATTTTGTTTGGAAGATGATACAATAAAATGTTCAGAATTATTTATTCCAATTTTTTTTTGTTTATTTAAAAATGTGCTCTAAAAACTTCATTAAGGGTTTTGTAATTTTAAAGGATGTATTTAATTTAATGAAAAATTATTTTTAAATTTGCAGAGTGATAACTTATTTATAAGTTTTCATTCTTTTGGGATTTCGGAAATTTCAAAAAATTTAGATTAGAGATCGTTCCGAAATTATATATCTGGAAATATAAATTCATAACTAAATTATTGCTTGGAAAATTTAAAAATTATTATTTGCAACATAAATGCATTATTTAAAATATTCCTTTTCTATTTAAAGGTT
>JAPMOR010047964.1:206422-239736 GCA_026543865.1 Argiope aurantia | reverse complement strand
CTTTCAACATTCCACAAATGAAAGATAGAGTGGAACTTACAGGAACGAGAATGAATAGCTCCTTTGATATTAAATGAAAAACACGAATGTGCCTTCATGTAATTTAAAATTCCAGAAACCGCCATCAAAATGCGTTTGAAATGCTCTATAACAAAGAACAACAAACCCATTTTTACTAAAGACTGCATATTTTGTACGTAGTTTTCTCGACTGGGAAATTTCTGGTAACATTAAGTGCCTTCCAGCCGAGCTTTCGCCAAGTTCTGCCAAAGATAAGCACACAGTATGTATGCACGCAGAATGTTCGAAATGCAATTACTTCTTCCATTACATTATCCAAGCAGCGCGTGCTTTACATGCTGCCGAAATGTCCTACGTGCTCTCTCCCCATTATCGGCAGAATTCGATAGATCGTTCCAGAAATAGAAACGTCTTCTCGATAGTGTCACCGGCGCCACGACGCTGGAAATGAAAAATGATGATCCGTACGAGTTTGCATCTCGGAAGAATAAGTTTATCATTCTCTTTTCTACAGCAGGAAAAAAATATGTTGAGAGTGTATATTCAGTTATGAGATCAAGATGCTGAGGAAGATGTAGAGCAAAATTCTGGAAGATGATGAGGATATCTTTACAGCTGCAGTGCCTGAGTAAAGATATGTGAAAATGCATATATGCTGCATACAGCAAGTTCGAAGAGAAGAATGCGTTTGTGATTTTTGTCACGATCGGAATTAAAAAAATATCTCGTTCGAGTAAATTGAACGTGGAAATAAATAAGGCATAGTAAGCCGCTGTGCAAGAGAAACAAGAAGTCAGCAGCTGAAAATGACAAGAATTTCTACAGGATATCAGCTCAGCATTACATTAGAGAGCATTGTAATTTGGTGGATAAATTCTGAATTCAGGATTGGAGGCTACGTTAAGGATTGTTTAGTTTAATATCGTATTCACTGTAATAAACAAATTAATTATGCTTCACAAATATCTAAATTCTTTATCAACTTTAAATCTCGGCCGATTGCTTTTTTAACATATGATATTTATTAATACAAATATATCGTTACGGTCACTATGTCTGATTGTGCTGAGATGCTCTCTATCACCAAGAAAGAAAACAGAGTGTATTTATGGTTGGAAGAGTACGTAACAAAGAGTGCAATAAGTTCAGTTATTGTAATTTAGGAGTGCCACAAGAGTGAGTTGACAAATGTGTTGGTTCCCGAGTCATTAAACTTCCATATTACAGACCACTTTGAGGAAATTCTGAATCATGATAGTTAAGGGGTTGAAGGTTCTCATATACAGCAAATATTTGGTGAATTCGAACAACGAGTTTATGCTCCTACAGCCTTAGATAGGGCACTAGCGCATGACCATCGATGTCCTCTACTATTGGAAGACTATACATACAAACCTATATCCGTCATTTTTATTAATAAAATGTTCATTTAGGACCTATAACTATCGAAATTGGCACTCAGTTATTTCTCGAATTATTAGTTCTCACTAAGTAAGATTTTTTCAGAATTTTGATTAGATTTTTTTGTAAATTAATTATCTATTTCATTGTTTTTCTTAATGACATCTGAGAGCATGTTGTCGCACAAAAATAAATTTTATACTACTTTAAAATTCAAAAATTAATTTTCGGTCGTCCAGGACCTCCAAGATGGTTCTTCACTGCTTACTTTATTTGTTTAAAAGAGTATAATAATCCTGAAAAATGTAATTAATATTTTAATATAAAAATTTCAATCAAATTTGCATTTAAATTTTTAGTTTTCTGAATACTAAAATAATACAATCTTATAAAATATATGTCTTTTTTGTGGGATAATAGTTATAAATATTTCACTCTTGTTAAATACGAGCAATAATATATATAATGTAAATAATAATAAGAGTAAATTATGAAAAAATAAATTTAAGTGCTTATACACATTTAAACTGCAAAATATGTAAATTTATCTTTAAAATTTTGGTGATTTTAGCGAGTTTTTAAAAAATTTTAACAAAAAATTTAATAAAAGTTTAGTAAGAATCCATTGTTATTATATCTTTGTTCCACATTGTAATAATTTTTCAAGAAAGAAACTTTCCGGCATTACATTTTAGATATCTAACAATATTTGATCTTATTTAAAATAATAGTTCTTTACAAGTTTTTAATCACTTCTCCATATTTCAGAACGGGCTTTTAACTTCTTTTATTTTTGACCTTGCTTCTTTCTAGAGCAGGATGGCTATATTTTGATCCATATACTGTCATTCTATGTAAACTCTTTGTTCCCTCAGTTCAAAACACTTAAAACTTTACATTAATAAAATAACTTTGAACATGAAAAAAAAATGATATGATATGCTAGATTTTGTAATCTTGACTAACTGTAATTTGCACTTTATTTATTTATTTTATATCTAAAGATGTGTAAACTCTATAACGAATTAAATAACATTAATTACAAGTATTAAAGATAAAAATCATTGTTTCTTTATATATAATTCTTATTTTACACGTTGTTGTTATTTTACTTCGAGAAAATCATTTACATATATGACTTTACAACTTTTAAACATCAAAATCACATGACTTTTTATGTCATTTTAATTATAGCCCATTTTAAATAAATAAATAAATTTTTGCAAGAAGTATTAGTGATTCATCTTTGAAAAAATTAAGGTCAATTACACCAACTAACCAATACTTTAATCATTCGTAATTTTTTCTTTATGATATTAAACGACATAATATTTCTTATTTTCTATAACAAATTAAAAAAATGCTAAATTAATTATTTTATTGATAAAGAAATGATTCCAGAAATTGATTTTCTAGGATTAATAGATTTCCTTTTACCATCTTTAAAATGCTGCCAACAATTACAAGCAATCTGTAACTCACGAAAGAATAGCACTTTTTGCGAGAAACAAATAATAAGCATCAATAGAAGCAAATATACAGAATTGGACACAAAAGAATATCTAACTCTCCCTAAGTAATGTTTTCCTTTTATGTTGCCATTCACAGTAGGAAAACAATATTTTGATAAAGCTAGGTTTCGTGTCTTGGCGTACGAACTTTTACCTGACGCGGTGGTGGGAAAAATTGGGGAAAAAAGCAAAAATCGCGTGACCATCCGAAGACTATGGAAGCAGCATAAGATTGATTTGAGGAAAAGAAAAACGAAAAAGAGAAAAAAATGTTATGATGTAAAAAAAGTTCCCCGTTCCGATGCTAGAAGGGGGTCCATATATTTGGCATTTCGATTACTTTCAACGTTTCCTGGTCAATGGTATATACATCCACAGACTGCCAGTTACTCCGCTTTTGATGTTACTTTCGGCAAGGCTGAGACAAATAGAGCAGTATTTCGTATTTAACAAATAATGCATGTATAACATATCCAGCTTGGTTACTATTATGTATGTTTTTATATACTGTATTTGAGTCAATCGATAAAATACAAATAGATATTTGTTCATAATAATAATGTCACAACGATGTAAAGAACTACGACGTTGGTTTAAACAATTACATTTATTAGAACGAAGCAATTCACTACAGCATGAGATTGAGAATTTACCCATTACTGATGCGACTCAGCTTTTACACACATAAAGTATGTTCGAGAACATTCCAATTTGAATATTTAAGAAAGATGTAGAACCTTCCAGCGCTTGGATAAACAATAGATTTAAATAAAAGAATTCCAGTCTTTGGATAAAAAGCAGTGGCTCATATTCTAACCACGGGCCAAGTAATCATAAATGAGATTCTTTACGGACTGAGTTAGACAATTGCTAATTATGCTACTTTAAGCAACAATATAAACAACTTACGTGATACCAGGTGCTGTATGTAGAAAGAATTATGCAAGAAATTGTGAATTAAAATAAAAGAAACAAACTTACTCTCGATTTAGTAGAATTTTCCTTCTGAATTTTAGTAAATTTTAATTTCTTGCGTTCGTGTCTCGTTCGTGTTCGTTTTCTTTATTATGATCATGTATTCCAAAAAAATATTTGTAATGGCATCCAATCCTCGAAGTTTATTTCTAAGTCTTAAACGCACCCATTAGGTAAACTTTATGTGATAATGTTCATTTCTTTTACATAATTTATTGATAAAGAACTTCCTGAAGTGATCTTTTTATGTTTGGTAATTCATGTTTTGTTGCTAAAATGAATTATTTCTGTATGCCTGGCTTACCCTTAAAATGTGTATCCATGATTTTAGTATTCCATGTATGTATAAAAATACATATACATTTTCGTTCAATATGATTCTGATTCCTCTTATATATATATATATAAATGTGTATCTCGGAACATTTTTTTAAAATTTAATCTAATGTGTAAAAAAATTAAACACTAAGTATTGGTGCTTTTTTTTATCATAATTTCTAAATATATTAGCTCACAAAAATGATTTTAACGTTATCTTAAAATCCAGAATTTTATCATTTCAATTATGCCAATTTTTGCCACATAGGTGTTTCAAAACTTAATTAATATTTAAAAATATTTTAACTTATTTTACAAATAAAATATATATGTCCTTGCTGAAATGGAACTCAGATAGTTTTCATTGTTGATTCTAATATTTCACCCTGACTTTTTTTTCACATAACATTAAGATTCTACTTATTTTCCCAATTTGCGTAGATCATCTATAATATATTCTTTGATTTTTTTAAAAATTTTGTTGTACTTATAATTCATGTTTCACTTCATTAAATGTTTGCATTTTTAAATACTGCTCTTTCTTTCGGTGCTGTGATTGGATGTATGAAGATGTTTACAGAAATTCAGCTAAATTCATAGCATCATGAAGAGAGCTGCGCAAGGCTTCTAAAATATTATGAGTTATATATCTATTAAAATGTGAAGTGTAAAATATTTTGCTGAGGAAGCAATTAAATCCACTCTATGCTAAATATTTTATTAAAACTTTTAGCAACCATTAACCCTCGACCAACTAGTTGCTGAATGTGGCTAGTTTATAATTTTAAAAAAAAAACACATTATTACATAAAAAAAACATTAGCCATTTAAAAAAAAACTTTAAACCGAAATTCTATTCATTTTATTAATAAGTTTCAAAATAATTTTATTTTTCTTCTGATTAAACTGAATATAAATAATTGAAAAACTATTTACTTCCTCTTAATTAGGTTGTTTTACATTTAAGAGATAATCTCATGCAAAAAATAAGTATTATTTGTCATGTATATGTGTATGTGTACTCTACTACTTTTTTTCTTTCACATAAAACATATTAATGTTTATTATTTAAATCCATAACCTATTCTATTATTAAATATTATTTATGCAAAATTAACAGCATTAGTCACGTCAGTTTAAAAAAAAAACACAAAACCTAAAAACAGGTGAAAGAAAAAAATAATAATATTTAAAAAATGCGTAACTAAATAATACCTGGTGTTTCTGATATTCTGATTGTCTTTTTGGAATTTTGACGACAGGCAAAAAAATTCCCTTTCTTTTGACTCTCTTATTCAGAAAAAGGCAACCACTCTTTTTCCGACCTTTCCCTCAGCATAATAATTTTTAAAAAAAAAAGAATTTGACATCCAGATATTAACATTTTTTTTCTCCAAAAAATTGACATTCAACTGAAAACATACTTTCCACATTTGCTTATTTGATACTCAAGTGTATTGAAAAGTCCGGTGGTTGCTTTTAAGCAATGATATACAGCCTCGGTAAGAGCGTTTTTTACGGGTTATTTTTATTTATCTTCCTCCACAATAGACTCTTCGAATAACATGCGTCATCCACCAAACATGTCAAAGTGGCGCGGTCAATTTTTTTATTTTATTTATTCGTCGATATTAGACGTACGAAAAGAGAAACCCCCTAGATCATGGGTTCCGAAATTTTATTTATTCACTACATTCGTAGCTGAATTTCTCCCCCGATTCCTCTCGAAGGGTGGGGAACAGGGTTGACAACTTGAGGTGAAAAACCCATCTTTATTCAGAGGGACTGTATAAGGACCACGAAGGTACTTTAAAAAATATTCTATTTTATAAAATAACAACATTTAACAATAAATGACGGCATATATTTCTTTTGTAAATGATCAAAATCACCTTCTTTTCAAAGGTATTGTTTTGACCAATTTATAATATCTCCATATTTATAAAAAAGAAATCAAGTGATGTATTTTTATTGCGCTACTATTTCTAATTTGATCCCATACCCCAACCCTCCTTAAAACAATGAGAAGAGTGATATCGACATTCACAAACTAAATTTAAATTGCGAAATTTAAACATTCGTCAATTAAAACATACTTTTAACACTGAAAAACAAACAATGGGCATGGTTCACCCAAAATGTTTTCGCATACTACCCTATAAACAATTTATACTATTCTTCCCGCATGAAAATCAATTAAAATACATTTTTAACAACGAAAATGATCTTATGCCCTTCCTCCAGCATAAAATTGTATATTTTGGGTAAAACTACAAATGCTTTGCATGGCATTGGTGAACAATAGTTAAGAAATATAGCTATTCGGTGTGCATTAAATATTTTTACTCAATCTATCAATCGAATGTGTATTTTAACACTAAACCTACCGGCATTCCACCGATACATTGGAATTGCCATTGGAAGCGGGTCAAATGACCCGCTCGTGGTAGCTTTAGTGTTAACACCTTTCGACCACTGTAACCAATTTCGACACCGAACTACAAATGCAGTCACAAGTTACCGTACTGAATTTCATTTATTTATGTCTTTGCGTTTTGGAATTATCGCGTTTGCATGCATGCAAATATACAATCCGACAGACGATCAAACCCATAACAGATGTCTTTCAAATCTGATAAGAATCTATATTTTACAAGGTATTGCTATGCATACGAGATTTTATCTATCTAGATTTTTATGTTTTGAAGTTATTGAGTTCCCTTGCACTTGATTAACCAGATTTTCTTTGAATCCATTTTATTTAAAAGAATAATGGACAAATATGGCCTAAAGATAGAAATCCACAAATATGACCTAATCCAAATTTTAATTCTAAGCGATTTTGATTTATATTGTTCCCAGTCAGACAAACATAAATCCAAAAATGTGTTTGGGGAATTCAGGAAGTTCTTAAACGTGGAGATTCGTCAAAGTCTCGAGTTCGTATTTTCTGGCGATTACTATACTTTCTCTATATTTCGTATACAAGAAAGTAAAAAAAATCAATGGAACTTTACTTAAATTATTCTCAAAAGTTAAAAGGATATTGAAGTTAATAAATTTAGTTAAGTTAACGCATTTTGTTTCCTTCCAAAAGTTAATAAAAAACCCATTTCCTTGCAAATATCTTCATATAGATGCTAAACGTAACAATAAGCTATAATCGAATATTTAGCTTATAAAAAATTATGCATTGTTATATTTACTTCATTTATTAAGGAATATATATTTATTTCATAAGTTAAGGAATATGCATTTTTTGAAGGAAAAAAAAGAATAGTATATAGTAGTAATAGAATATATTATTCGTTTACAAAATAACTTTAAACAACCTGATCCTAATATATACATTAATTTTATGATATGTCAATTAAAATATTTTCAAAAATAAATCCAAAATCAAAGAGGTTTCTATTTTAAAATAAAATTTAAACTTCTTCAAAAAATTTTAATTTCTGTATTATTCTACAATATGTTTTTGTCAGTCTATTATAATCCCATCGTACTTTTATTGTACAGTATATAATAATCCTAGTATATAATAATGTATGGAAAAATAATTGGAAGTATTTTTTTTCTATAATGAGACGAAGCTATTTAATTTATAAGTTTTTTGGTTTTATAAGTTTTTTTAAGAAAACTATTTTATGGTGAAACCTTTTATAAGAATTTATACAATCCGACAATAGTTGGTAACAAAATTAAAATGACGAATAAATATCAATAATGACAATATTTATTTCGTAAACATTTACTTTTGGTAATATAGCAAACTTTATTTCTTAATAGTTGTAACTTTTAGCTAATCATATTTATACGATCATATTATTATGTTATCGCATTTAATCATCTATAAAGGAGTCACAAATTCCATTTCTGGAACACTCATACATAAATTGCACCGCATTATCTAATTTAGAATATATTATGCACTTTGCTGAGACAGGTGGGAGGTTGTGACGTCACTTTTTAGCGTATCTGAATTCATCATGCCATTATGACATATCTCAATTTGAGTGTATTAAATTTTCAATAAATATATAAAATCAGTTATTCATGAATAGTAAATAGCCCTACTTGTAAAAACTATAAATAAAAATTCGATTCCAATCAAAGAAACTACAGGTGGTGAAAGCAAATATAATCACAACCTTGTCTGTATCTATATTTCCGCATGAAATGATAGTAGTAGATGTATAACTAGAACTGAAAACGGATAGTTATATCATTATTGAATCTCCCACAAACACATGCGTCTAGAGAAATTGAATGCTGATTTAATGTACATGACTTATTAATATGGGTTATTCATATGGGTTATAACATGTATTTTGAAACAAACAAATCGGTTTCAACTTAAAGGATAACTTCTAAAATATTTCGAAAATTAATCACATATTTTTAAAAATTTTGATAACTTTTGATTTCTAAATTTTTTTTCAAAAAAAAATCTAGAGAACTGTAGTTCAAAACATAAAATTATTCCGAAATAAACGTGTCATTTTATTGTTTATAATTTTATATATATATATATAATTTTAAAGTTTTATATTATATATTTATTTTATATTTTATTTTTTCGACGTTATAATTTTTCTATTTAAAACTTATTTTTAATTATTACCTGACGAGTTTTTCTAAACTGTTTCAATTGAGCTCTCCAAGCAAAAATGAAACTATAGTATTCAAATCAAAGTTAATTTAATTTGATAATTTTAAAGTAACTGTATTGTATGATGATTGCCAGCCATTCTTCTTTAACTATATGTTTTTATTTATTTATTTATTTATTTATTCTGTATTTGTGAAACATGAATAAATATTTGGACATAGACTGCTGTTGAATTCTAGATAATCTTAGGAAATCATTTAATCATCTGTTAACTGATTTTAACAGCGAAAAAATTGAAGTGATTTGCCATATCGCGTGCATATTACATCGTTGGAAGAAATTTACAGACGACGAACAAGCTTAAAAGCGTTTGTCAGCTATAAATTTATCTATTTTGTCTTTACGTTGTGCTGGGTTATCACATCTTTTTCCCTCCAAAATCCACATTGCATCAAAGAACAGGTGCTACGAGTTCGACGTGTTTTCTGTGACTTAAATTAACTTCATGAACAGATGGTTATACGCAATGGCACTTCTAATATTTCTTTATTCTATCGGATCTAATTCATGTTAAGAAATAATTTATTGCCAGAATAAATTTGGGGGATCATTCATTTACACGCAAATATATATATGCGACTTCAAATATTTTGTTTATGAACACCTGCAATATCGATATGTATCGTGAATGTAATAAATTTTTATGACCAGTGAAACCATTTATTTTTCAATTTATTGACTGATTTGATTTTTTTTCTTTTCCTAGTACTCCAGCTTAAAAGCAGTGTCAATAATTAAAATTGATAAAAATAAAACAGCCCTTTAGCCCTTAGACTTCCAATTTTGTAACGTCAATTTTCTATCTTTTAACTGTACTTTAATCCAAACAAATTACCATTTTTATTATTTTTATCTATATTCCAATTTTACTATTAATCCAAACATTTTCATTATACTTTAATCCAAACTAATGATGATTATTGAAAAATCTTTCAAGATCTTCGACATTTTCTGAAAAAGTTAAATCGCTACTATTTTGACTCTCTCAACAATAACATGTTGGAACTTCTTGAACACATGTAAGAAAATATTGCGATTGTGAACAAAGTTTCTAAGAGAAGATTCAATGAAGAGCATGAATTAAATACTGAGTTCTTCATCCATTCATTTAATATAATTATTCTTTTAATAATGATGAAGACTTATCTTTAATGCATTATCAAATAAAAGGAATCAAACTTATTTTCAATGTCTTAATACGGAAACTGATTTAAACTGCAAAAACATAAAAATATTGTTGGATATGAACTGGATTTCACCAATAAACTCAGTTTCATAATTTTAAAGCTGTTTGATAATAAACTAGTTTTAGAGTGAAAGAAATCACAAAATGCAAATTATAATCTATTTAAAAGTTTTTAAGAAATAAATTTCAATTTTGTTCAAAATTTAGTAATCTAATTTTTTGTAAGAAACAGAGCTTGCATGTGCAATCAAACATATTAACTATGTCCTTAAATTTTTCAAAAGTTTTTTTTAAATTTAATATATTTTTCCTCAATTACCAATTCATTGAAAAACAATTAATAATGTTGGATCTAATATATGTCTATCCAATTAATTAGTTTATAGAAAAAACTGTCAGTTTTTCGGTTTAACCTTTGACATCCCACGTTTTAATTCAGCTTAACAAAGTGCATGCTGAATCTTGTAATATTCAAAGAGTTGAAGTTTGCACCTCAAGGTGAAATTTCCCAAGTAAAATTTGCCGAAAGAGTTAAATTTATCATGTTGCTGCATTTTGAAGTTAGCTCCGAGAAGTTTCCAAGAAGGAAATATCAACAGAAAGCTAAAACTAGATTTTCTAGAAAAACCCAGGATTGACGCCATGAAACACAACTTATATTCAATTTTGCACCGAGAAGTTTCCTAGAAGAAAATTTCACTTTTAATCCTCTTACAGTGCAAGTTTTTAAAATCAGTATTTAGATGCGACATTTGCAAATAAGTTCAAATATTTTTTAAACAAAGCAAACTGATACTATTTGTTTTTAGACAATAATATGATATAATAAAAATCTGTACTCATAAAAATAAACACACTAAACTGCGAAAAATGCGGGATGTAATATAAAATTGGATTGATTACCAAGCCGAGGAAATCGGGTATAAGCAGCTGGAGGGTTGACTTTTTATATCCCGAATTAAATTATCATCCAATTTTTTTTTTTTTTTTGCATCATTAGATAAATTTAGACGCTAAATAAATCTGAAAAAAAGGCAAAATATTTTAACTAAATAAAATAACTTAATTAAATTAATTAATAACCAAAAAATTTCAATTTGTACCTTCAATGCCATGTTTTTTCTAATTAGAACGGTATTCTTTATTGTTCTTTCGCTCATTTTTCGAGATAAAAGCATTATTAAAGCGTCACTTTTAAGTATCGTGAAGATATAAAGAAGGCTATTTTAAAACTCACCCAGCTTCATTTCTTTCGAAGAATTAAATCTGAGCCACTGTGGCAAATATATGTCCAAACAACTCATAAAAGTTTCCAAAAAAAAAAAAAAAACGAATTTTTTTTCAACCTAAAATTTTCAATTGCTTAATATGTTGGAGGCCCCCGTAATCGCGGCATCGAGGAGAAATATCTCACAAAAGAAGAGCATGAGACAGTAGGAAGATGCACGAGTGACAAGAATAGATGCCGAGGAGAACACCAGTTCCTTTTGTTTGCTTTAGGCTCTGCCCTCGCTTTATGGAAAAAGCGGTTCCTTTCATTGGATGTCGAGAGGTCCTGACCCAACCATCGGTTGGATTCGTCAAAAAGGGAAGAAGGTTTATTTCTGTAGCACGCGAAGGTTTCGATTTTTAAAGCCGATCGGAGGACCCCTATTCCTTTGAGCATTGCTCCCAAAACAAGTCAGTTTGTTTGGTTTGTTTCTCTGCAGGTTACCGATTCTTTGGGTGGAAACTTTTTATTGACGTTTCTACAATGAAACCTCCTTGAAGATTCAGTAACATTTGGGTAAGGTAAAGCTGGGGTAAACAGATATAGAACAGGTGAATTGATTTTAGTTTTGCTCAGCAATTTTATTGTTATAAATAAATAAAGCCAAATTCAGAAACATTTTATTCTAATTTTGATGCTTGGAATGCAGTCAATGATTTTATTTGAAATAATTTTTTATGAGACAATAAAATATTTTAACATTATTATTAATAATTAAATGGATTTGACAAAAAGTCTCATGTAATGAAATGAATATCTAAAACTTCATTTATATTTAAAAAATTTTTTAAATGTTTTCGTTGTTATATTCGGACAAAACTTATCCCTCAAAATATAGCAAGGATTTCCTTTTATTATGAATGATTATAAATTACACTTTATGAAGCAATTGTCTCTATTTTAATAGAAAAGTTAACACCAATTAGATTTCATGCTTATGGAGTTCAATAACATCAAATAATAATTATAAAAATTATTTTCATAATTTATTATTGTCATGCAAAAACATAAATTCCTCTTTTCAGTTTAAATGATATATATTAATAAATGAATGTAAGTCAAGAAATCTCAAAAAGGAATTTTTCGCATTTTATTAAAATAAATGAAATAATATACTAGATTATACGTAAATGTTAAGAAAAAAAATATTTATAAATTTCAAGCTTTGATACTCTATTATCGAAATTTACAATGTGAAAAAAATGAAAAAGATATAAAAGAGAATATAAAATATACCAAAAAAATTGCTATAATTTTGAAAGAAATTTTTTTTAACTGTCACCACCAAAAACTTCATTTAAATTTCATTTAAGTAATACAGCTTAACAGCAAAATTTCAACTTCAGGGCTGATACAGACTCTAACACTACAAAGCAATGTGCGAGTGGTCATGATAAAGATGCGTTTTGTCACCACAGATCAGAATTAGCATAATGAAAAAGTATGGAAAAGGGATTGCTATACCAACTATCGACGTTATTAATTTATCATGAAAACAAATTGCGATTTCCATCTTCAGCTTCGAAATAGGCAATTTTTTAGATTTAATTCATTCTGAACAACTCAAAACTTCATTCCAAATTATATAATATGCAGAAAATTTATCTTTTTCAATAATCTCCATATCTATTAAGATCAAAGATAAATATGCGTGTCTATACGTTTGATGGATCAGGCCGTTTGACCTACAGCTATCAAATACGATAAATATATACTTTGAAGGGTGAGAACTTGAAATGCGTAGAAATTCTTTTAATATTTTAATTAATTAAAAATTAATCGAATTTTTGTGCAAAATTTCTGAAAATCTCATAGCACAAAAATAAATACTACATCATTTCAAAATTAAAAAAAATTGTTTTCCTAGTGGTATCAGCTTAAAAGTCGTGTGAGTTTTTAAAAAATATATTGGTGTGTGTGTGTGTTTTCAATTTTTTTAAATTACTTTATTTTCAAAAACAGTTTGCATTGTTGTCCTGAACTTCAAACTGTTTTCATTGTTTCATCATACATTTAATCGCATGATTTTCTTCCATTGCTGAAAACTTAAGGAAAAGTATTCTGTTTAATATTTGTGTAGTTCTAAAAAGGAATAAAAAGAGAAGCAACAATATCGCTGAATTTAGTAGATGAATAACAACACATTTACATCTTTAAAAGCATTATGATGTCATGGGACTCTCTTCCATTAGAAGAGTTCCTGTACGCAATAAACAGATCATATGTAAGGCTTAATTTCTGACAATTTGAAAGAGTAATGCATATGAAATTATATCTAAACGATTCACTGAAATTAAAGATAACTAATATCCACGGGAAATTGGTAGTCGCCCAAGATGATTAGTAATGGATATCAACACGAATAAAAATTGTACTTTTACAAAAATTCTTTATAAAAAAAATTCTCTAAATAAGTCATAATATTTGTTTTTGCTTACAAATGCAGTTACTTTAGAATTCAAGTGTTTCAACAAAACTAACAGCAAAAATAGCAATTTTTAGCCACTTTCAGCTCAAGAATCTCAACAAAATTAGCATCCAAAATAGCAAACTAGAGATATCCAAACCTTATTCTAAAGAGATGAACTAATTGCGAAGGGGAACTTTAATGCACCTTCCATCGCAGAAGATCCCCATATTAGACACGTGTCAGAGCCGTGAGCAGAAAATTGAGCGATTCCATTCCACTTCAGAGTCACGAGGTTTATCAGTAATTAGGCTTTTTAATTAGCGTAATTGGGAGCACCGCGAAGATGGCTAATGAGCCCAGGAGGGGTGGTGTGACGAGCGATCAGTTACATCAAATGAAGTTTTGGAACACTCTTGGGTTCAGGTAAGTACCTGGAATGCTTATCAGATATGCGCTCTCATGAGGGTGAAAAAAAATATAAAAAATTCATTGGAAAATTGCTTTTCTCATGGATGGAAGAAATTAGTTGAAGAGGAGCTCAGGTAAATATTTGCGTGACCACAGACAATTCAATCAATTTGTCGCTTGACATCTGTTAAAAGCAGTATACTGTAAAGATGAATCTTTGGTGTTCAGATACTGGTTGAATTCGCATTTCCTTTCATAATCATTACACTAATTCTGTAGGATTAGATAAAACTTTTTATTAATATTATTATTATTACTTCGGTGACCAGCTGCTTCTCCAGGTTAAGGTTTTCAAAAATTTTCATGGCTTGATGACTTTCTCTTCTAAATAGTTTTAGAATTCTGTCAGACATGTAACATGTACTTTTTTAAATATCTTACCGTTCTGTTTATTGTTTTTGCCATCGCAATTAAAATTTGAATTTGAATTTAAAATGGAAGTCATTGAAGTTTTATTAAGACAAATACATTTTTTTCCACTTTTACTATTGAAAATAATTACAGCTTAAATTTTTTGTATCATTGCTTACTCGTGAATCTAAGCCTTAATTGCAAATACAATGAAGTTTAAAAAACTAATTTAGAACTTCCTTTAAACCGAAATCTACTCATCACTGAAAAATAAACCCTTCTTTTACCTACATCATCAACAATAGATGGAAAATATTTATATGTAAAACTGAAAATTTGTTTGTTTGAACCTTACATAATTCCAACCTGAACTGCAATTCATTCTGCAAATTATTCTGCCAGATTTGATCCGGATTCTCAATTATTCTGCCATATTCGATTCTGCTGCTGATAGATTTAATGTTCAAAGCTCATATAGCTTTATATACATATATGGAAGGTATTAGATCGTAAACTAGAAATCCACTAATCTCGAAAACGTGACATTCCTCCAATCTGCCATGCTGCCTTATATGTACGTCCAAATATATTAGAAAATTACTCGGAAAATCGTTGAAATGAGAAGAAAAAGAATTTAGGGGAAATATTTTTCAAAATAAATATTAAAAAACACATCCTGGTATCTGTTCGCTGCTGTAAATTAAGCGGGTGCGAAGATATACAGACATTGGATTTGAATTTACTTCTAAAATTCATTTTTTGCACTGATATAGGGTAAAGGGTAAAGTTTAATAAATTTGCCTTCATCGAGCCCCAGAAGAGTTTCCGCTATTCTCTTGTCATTTAATGGGAAATAAATAAATTAAAATATTTTTAAAAAAGCCATTAAAATAACAATATAATAAATAATTTTTTAAATCAATTTAAAACCGCGATGCAAAGTATGATAACATGGTTATAATTAATATAGTAATTTAAACAACTTAAAAATCTAAAAGTATAATGCTTGGAATAGATTTTCGCAAACCTAGTATTCTTTTATAAGCAAACATTTTACATAGCTATGAAAGTATTGTCATAAATTTATAAGAGTCAAGAACAAATTCGAATCAGTGTGAGCAATATAAAGTTCAAATTTTTAAACAAGAGATTCGAAAACTCGTGTATGTTTCAGTAAAGTATAGAAAGAGGACAGAGATGGCGATTGGTTGGTTGGTTGGTTGATTTATGTTTAATGGTGCAAAAGCCAAAAGTAGGTTATACTGCGCCAATCATATGGTTTGAGATGATACCACGTGAGAAGTTAAAGTTTAAATACATAAAAAATCAGATCAGTAAAACAGCAGCAATTAAAACTTGAGAAGTTAGTTAGGTAAAACAAGTGAACTATCGAAGAACATCTCTATAAAATGATAAAATCCAATAGTCTTTAAAAAGTTAAAAATATACTTATGGGGAGGTTCTTCCACTAATTATCGTATATTAAGTGAAGTTGAATTAAAATATGTTATGCGATGCGAATTGAAGTTGGGGAACTCAGCTATGCGCAACAGTAAAATCAACATTACATGATCGACATCTAGGAGCTCTCTCGCCGAATAATAGATATTTGTGAGTGAAACGAGTATACCCGATGCGAAGTCGAGTCAGTTTCATGTCGGCGGGAGAGACGGCGGAAAATAAATATTATGTGGAACAAAAACAGGAAAATTTCCGTTTAAAGAAATACATTACTGAAATGAATTTGCTACTTCATCATTTTGAAGTGGCTTGAGAAATTAGGCGAATTAAATAAAGGAACTCAGATATTTATAATAATTAGAAAGAATTTGAATTGGATGGAATTTAGTCCAAAAAGGGTGGCAAGAAAAAGGCCTATTTCATATATCTAAAATGATACATATCAGTTTTAATTTATTAACAATGTCTTAAAAGCATAAAGTAAGAATGGGGCTGAGAAAATTAAAGCCCAAGAGAGGCGATATTCCACATTTCACTTTTATCACAAAACAAATAATGAGAATTATTATATCCACCATTCCATTAAAACAAACACACCTATCCCCTTTCCCTTTCGAAAATGGCATCATTTATTCCCAAAATTTCACAGTAATACAAAAAAAAAAAAAAAAAAAACCTGAAGAATTCAGGCGGAATTGAAGATAAGAAATAAAAAGAAGAAAAAAGCTTCCACTTTCCAGACTCACCCATTCCAATTTAAGAAGGAAACAACTACTTATCATAACAGAACGCAGGAAGAAAATATTCCCGCCAGTTTTCTTAAATCCATATCAAAATACCTTCCAAAATGGGGGAGGGGAGAATGGAATGGCCTTTCCCCTCGGATGATATTCATTCGCCCCTAGAAATTGCGGGGATCGACTTCTTCGAGTTTATGTTCATCCTTGGAAATACCGACATTAGCACGCAGGCAAGAAGGCAGGGTCATAATATTTTGCAATGCTGATTGCATATGAAAACAAATATGGAGAACTGAAATCGTTCAAATTTCATGTGCAGGGAAGAAAAACAATTTCGGCTTTCAGATTTCGTAAAAATCTTTGATAATGTTACCCTCAATGATTAGTTTTGAAAATGATCATTTTTGTTTATGAAATTAGAGATGCGACTAGATGTATTGATGCCATTTCGAAAGACACCATGAGTTATTATCGTGATAAATTCTTAGAGCTGAATAGTAATTTCTTTCGCGTAAAACCAAATGACATTATTTGAGATTACATGAATAATGTAGTTTATGATTTATTTTAGCGAAAGTTTTATTTCTAATGATTATAAAGTTTTATTTGCTCTTCTATTCCCAATAAATCTTAATTTCACTTTTGTTGGTTTTTACGTAAAAATTAAGATGCATGAAAAAATTCATTTTTAAACATTTCTTTTCATAAGAAGCTCATTGTAAATGCTTTTTATTAAATATTTATTTCATTTTTTTTTCACTTTTTCGTACACTAGTATGAAGAAATAAAATAGTCAAAAAATTTTAACTCGGGATTTTAACGAGTTTCCACGTTTTAGATCTCCCTGAGTTCGAAAAACACATTTTTGGAAAATGTCCATCTGTCTGTCTGTGATAAAGATAACTCAAAAACATTTTGAGCTAGACAAAAAAAAATTATCTTATGCGATGTTTGTACTAAGTCAGTAGATTTCTCTCATATATTGCGTAAAATCTGTTCAGAGAAAGTCTGTCTGTCTGGCTGTTCGAATATAAGTTAACACGATAAATACAAAGCGAAGAGAGCTAGATAGATAAGATTCGGTACACTGATTTAATATCTATAGTGTAGACACCTGTCAAAATGTGAGCCAAATCCAATAATGGGTTGATTGTCTGTCTGTCTGTACTTTCAGATACATATAAACGCAATAATTCAAAAACGCAGTGACTTAAATATATCTAACTTGGTGTCAGATTTTGTTATAACAAGTGTATTTATATTTCACACCTTTGTTTAAATCTATGAAGAATAACATCTCTAAAGTTGATATTCGATTTTCGGATACTATTACACCATGCCAAAGATTAATCGCCAAAATATTCGCCTAGGATAAGACGATAGATTCAGTAAAAATGCTAAATTCACACCAAAAGTTAATATTGCATAACTATTGTACGCCAACGGCATGCAAAGTACTCTCTGTCGTGACAAGTATATAAGAGACTATACGAGAAAGTTTTGGAGAGATTATTTTCGCCATTTCATGTTTATTTCAAGGCATCTCTTACTGGTTTCATGGATTGATAAACAATGAAAAGACACTCTGTGAAAAACAAGGTATGACAATTTTTATTGCTATTGTCATGTTATAGTTTAGCTATATTAACGGTCCGTTGTAAAGCAACACTACGGCTATTTTGGGACGGACTACGTAATTTTGAATTACGGTCAGATGACGAGGACGACACCTGAGCTGGCACTCCCCTCTCCACGCCACACCAACGGTAGGATGTTTGGCATGACGGATTTAACGTGCAACAGATCCCCTTACATGACAGTTCTTCGGTGGAATCGGGTCTCGAACCTGAAACCCTACGGCTCACCAGCCGAGACCTTACTACCAGGCCAACGCGGCCTCGTCTTGTTATAGAAAGATATGTTGGAAACAACTACAAAATCGAAAATAATTTCATAACCTTTGTTTGTAATATTTATCTGTAGTCAAATATATTTATTTATGTGGACGCAAATCATTTAAAATTAAATTTCTAAATATCTGCTAAAAAGCTTCATCATAATAAACTCAGTTTAAATTTACATATATTATTATCGAATAAGTAAAAATAATATAAAAAGTAGAATTTTATGCAACAAATGTTTGATGAACTCTACATAAATTACGGTTTAAATATTTTAAATTTTGATATTACATAAAACGAATTATAAAACATTGCTAAAATCTTATCAATTTCTCTTCTGTAAAAAAAAACCAATCAAAATGAGTTTATTTTTTCTTTAAAAAAAATTGTTCTCACTCAAATTTAGCGGAATTATTGATTACAAAATACATAAACTGAAAAGAACATCAGAAATAAATCACATTCAGAAAATGGGTTCAGGAATATGCCTGCTTTGATGATAGTTCGAAAAGAAAAGATAGCAAGGAAAACATAGAAAGCATAATTTAAATCTCGATAGTAAAAAAAGAAAGAAGCACAATGAGATGTTGACGAGAAATTGATTGATTTTCAAACTATGAGAAAAAGAACTTGAAA
Source organism: Argiope aurantia (assembly GCA_026543865.1). Lineage (NCBI taxonomy): Eukaryota > Metazoa > Arthropoda > Arachnida > Araneae > Araneidae > Argiope > Argiope aurantia. Next base: position 220,415 of record JAPMOR010047964.1, on the reverse strand, counting down.
TTTAAAAAATAATATCGATTACGCTGGGTGTAAGTACAAAACAAATAGATAAAAGAAATAGCATGGATTTTTTTAAAGAGTTTCTTTGATTTCCTGGATCTGATGGAAAGTAAAACATTGCTATAGACATTTAGGTTGTGAAAAAAATTATTATAAGTGTTTTGATATGTATGGTTTGTTTTAGTTTTAATAATATAGCGTTATAAGTAAAATAAGAAACTTTAAATATGTGAAATATCAACTTTTTTAAAATTAATCATCAAGTGAATAAAAAGATTCTTTTTTTTTATGGAAATCTGACCAAAAAAAAAGATTTTTGTTCATTACATATATCGTCCAACAGATTTCGAATATTTCTGAGATGTCATGAGAAATACGCAAAATCAAAATTTTCAATCATTTATAAATGAATAGCAGGAACATTTGGAACAGTCTACATATTAAAATAAATTATATATTTTTTAATTAATTTAAGTTAAAACTGTTCTTTCAAAATGACACGCAATTTGCATGGGGGGGGGGAATTTATCAAAATATATTTTTCGTATCTTATAATAAGTAAATTTTAAAGAATCGTTTGGCTAGTTGAAAATATAACAGCTTGGTTTTTTTTTTTTTCTAATTACTGAACTAATATTCAGTTTTATTTAATCAAAATGTTTCGGCGGACATTTATAAACTTTTCTTCAGTAAAGATTAATTTTCTTAGTTAACAAGTATTAATTAAATATTTCAACAATTTTTTTTTATTTCTGTATTTTTAAAAACTATTTATCTCTTCTGTGATTCATAAAATTACAAAAAGAATTTATTAATGTGTAAAAATAGTTTTAAAAAAGATCAATGTCTGCAATATTTCTTAAAATAATTTCAAATTATTACCGTTCTTAGATTAAAAATGAAGAAATAAAATGTTTCACCGTGATGTTCCACAAATGAGAACATTTCATATTCTAAGCTCCCTTCTAAGCTGCCGTTTAGTGAAAAAAAAATATATCATTCTAAATGCTTTTCAACCACTGTTTGTTATTCGTCATTTATTTTTAAAAATGTGAAAATAGAAAAATTTTCATTTTTTTCTGCCTTTTTTTCTTTTTTATTCATTTCCTAGCGTGATATAAATCTAAAATTAGGCACATTTATTCATTTCCGGTAAAATCGTATTATTTTAGCATTTTTTTTTAATTTAATTATTAGTCATTGGATAAATTTAATTATTTTTTATTTCATATCAAAGATGCTATATGGTAGTTAATTTAGGAAGACTATCAATATTTTATAATGCTTATAATTATGATTTATTAATGGCTTCCACTTACTTATATATGTTAATACAGAAGTCCTTTCATACTTATTAAATCGTGTTTTTAAAATAGTACTTATAAGGAATTTTATTTAAAAGAAATAACTACAACTACATTCTTATTTTTTACCTTCTAAAAGAATTCAAAACCTGATAATATGTCGAGAGAGTCGAATTACCCATGGTGAATTTTCCTTCGAAAACGTGATAGATTTTCAAAAAGGAGCAACAGTTATCCATCGTATACTAATACCACATGCATTAGATGTTGCTTAATGCGATCGCTTTACATAATCTGCCCTCTGTTCTGGAACTTACTTATTCAAAGTACACGAAAATATTCATTATATTGTTTAATATCAGATTGGAAGCAGAGAATTGTGGGATCTTTCATTATCAAGCAGTGTTAATGACTGACCTTCATACAATTTTTTCTTCTACTAAAAAAAAAATTGAGAGTAATTTTTCATATGGGATGGTATTTTTATTCTTTTGTTTGAACTATAGCGGTCAAGATTGATTTAAGCGATAGCTGCGCTGTCAGGCATATTTTGAAATCTGTTGACCACCCATAACGTACTATTCCTGCGATTGAATTATGAAAGCAACATGGATAAAAAGAACTAATTTGAATGTTGGCAGGCAAAACTGGAATTTTTTATCTGAAAATTTATTAAAAATGAATCATTACGAAGCTGCGGCGCAGCTGAAGATTCCATAGCATTTTATTTGGGACATTTAAAAAATCATGAGCTACTGTAATCGAGACTAAATAATAGACGTTGAAGGTTCCATCAGGGATGAATGCATTTAAAGAAAAAAACCTTCATCTAACACCGAAATAATTTAAAGCTATGCTAATTTAAAACCCAGTCCGTAAATTCATTTAACAAATTTAAGCATAATAAAAATGCAAACAATATATTATTAGTTAACTATTAAGGAATAATTGTGGGCAAGCGATAATTAAGAAAATTTTTGACTATCACTTTGAGGAAAAAAAAATTACAGATAATACTCATATAAGTGACCTCTACCTCTTTCCCTTGATGTTATAAAAATATTGTTAATTTTTATCTAATTTTTTTATTACTATCAATCTATTAATGCTATCAAAATTCTGAACTCCTAAAATGACCACTTTAAGAGGTAAATACTGTATTTTCACTGTGTATTATATATTTTGCATTCAACTTCATATAATAATGAACAGAATAGAGTATGCATTTCTAATTTCTTTTGAGGTAATTAATTACTTTTAAAATTTGACGAAACATGCAATAATGACTGTATATTAAAATCCTTTCAAAAATTGTGCACATATCTAAAATTTTGATATAAATATCAGCGCTAAAACTTGTCACCTTAGAGTTTTGCATTTTAAAGTTATCATATTCATATACACACAAACTGAGAGACAAACATTCTTCTACCATTTCCAACAGTTTGTTAATTTTAATTACAAAATGAAATGACTCAGAGATAAATTTTTAATTATAAAATCAAATTTTAATTAGCTATATCATTTTGGACTTTTCAAGCGATAAACACAATTTATAAAAATGGGAATGATATCTCCGACACATTCTTGCATATTATCTAATAACGGTATTATTCACCAAAATAAAAAATTATCAACCTTGCACAAAGCATGAATGTAATGAGTACTCAGAGTACTTTAATTTTCAAGCATAAATATCCAGAGAACTTAAAATACTTTTATTTTCAAGCATGAATATCACAAGTACTCAGAGTACTTTTATTTTCGGAGTCCGAATGTGAAGAATTCTACGTTTCGTAGAATGGTAAATAAACCGTATATGCATTTTAAATGTCTTTTACTCAACCGACAGGAAAGGAAATTCGGTACAGAACTACTAATTTCTAGTCACAAGATAGCATACCAAATTTCATTTATTTAAGTTATTGCGTTTTTGAGTTATGGCATTTACATGCATGCAAAAATGCAGACTGACAGACAGTCAACCTGTTGGCATATTTGAAAAATCTACATTTTAACTGCGTATCTATTAAATGCAAAACATGTTACCTATCTAATGTTTTATGTTTTGGTTGATCTCATATTCACTTGTACTCAAACAACCAAGAAGATAGACTTTCACTGAATAAAATTCTTTCAAAAATTGATACAAATTTACAACCTTAGTGTAAATATCATACATCATTTTTATGTCTAATTCAAAGCGTTTTCGAAATTCCTATCGCAGACAGATGGACATAATTTCAGAAATGTATTTTTCGAATTTAGGAATAATTGTAACAAGGAAATTTCTCAAAAGCTCGAGAACGGATTTTCTTAAGATTTCAATATTTTCTCATTGTATAATTAGGATATGAGAAAGTAAAAACAGGGGAAAAAAATAAGACTGAAAATTTCCCATCCATTTTATAGACATTAACACATATTCTAAATTGAAAAAAGATTTGCAATCCTACTTTATATTGTTTTTTTATACATAATTTTTTTCATACATGTTTCCTCACTTGTAAAAACTGAAACAGCTCATTTACAGCATTTTGCACACGTATTCAAGAAAGTAAAAATGATCTGTCTGATATAGGATCAAAAATCAATGGTTCATTAAAATATGAAAGTTCAATTTTTTACCATTACAATTCTTTCTGACAATCTATTTTCTGTACTAGAATGTCTTAAGCAATACAAAATGTAAACATTCAAATAAAAATAAACATGGTATGATCAAACAATACCACATTTTACTCGAATAAACAAAAGAATATAACAACCGAAATAGCATGTCGTCACTTTTAAATTTTCATTCCCTTCTAAATTATAATTTTGTGCATGAAATGCATATCAAGACCACTTAATGAAGCGCGTAATTATTGAGTTAACGCTTAAGGAAGCATATCTGAAGTCTGCCTCGTTCCGTGTCGCCGCACTTCGGGTACAAAGCGAGAGTCACCAAGAAACACCTGTCAAATGACACGTGACACGGGTCACGTAGACGTCAATTTAAACATGGTATCACGCACGATGCCATCTTGCAAATTGTCCCTTCATACTTTAATTTGTATTTTACGAGTGTTACCGTTTGCACGTTTGAGTGATTGCAACGCTTCTTTAAATTAAATGAGCCTTTGCTGGTTTGTTTTGTGCGGGTGATTAGCATTATTTCTCTTGTTTAAACTGGAATTCATTAAGAATTGTGTTAGATGGAATAACTGAGATGGTGAAAGTGATGTTCGGGGGGAAATTGGATTTGGTTGAGAGTAAGATTTTATCTGGAGCTTCAAGGAAATATAATTGTTATATATATTTCTCAAAATATTTAAAAGACACAAAAATCAGGCGATCAGTCTTTTATTTAAATGAAACTAAACGAAAATATTTTTCATGAATATGTATTTTATTGATATGTGTTGTGAATATCTTACCTACTATGCAAACAAGTAGTAGATAATTCGCATCATCATGCGAAAGTTTACGTGATGTTCGTCTGCTTTTTAAAATGTCCAAGGTTAAATCCTTAAGAAGAAGACTTTAATCAACAAAACTTTTAAAATAGTGCTGTACGAAATAAAATCTGTTTATTGAAGGTAAATTATCTGAAATATTTCTCATTTATCATTATTTCAGTTTTTGAATAAAAATGATGTTTTATAGTACTCACTGTTTCATCAAGAGCATAATATTCTAAGCAAGACTTCGTATACTTCATTGACTCATGACTTCATTTCTATCAGGAAGTTCTGAATGATATATAATTTCTAGCTTTCCTAGGTCGAACAGAAGAGGCTTTTGAAATTTTAACTTCAATTTATTTCATTCCAGGATGCATTATTTGTACAAGAAACAAATGATAAAAGACGCGTCAGTTTACATCGCAATACGAGAGTAAAATAGACAGAAATTTTTACTTTTGGGATATTACTATGAGATTTTGATAGGGATTTCTTTGCCACATGTTGGTTTAGGTAAGGGAATCATAGGTATCTTTAAAAGAATGCATATAAGAATTATATATATGTTACGGCCAAAGCTCGAAATCGGCCAGTTCGCGAATCGGCCGGCCAATTCGCATTTTGGCCAACGTTGCTGTAAACCTACCGGCCAATGTCCGATCTTTTCTTGATTTCGGACTTTGGACGGCCAATTCGCGAAGTGGCTTGGGATGATCGGCCAAAGTAGGAAGAAAGAAATCAAGAGCAGATTGTTTTATAGACTGTTAAAAATGAGTACTTCTGTGTAATGCATTTTAAAGTACAATTGTTTCAGAAACGATTTTAAATATAAGTGACACCTCTGAGTTAAAAATAAGTTTGTAATATATAAAAATATGATCTCGTATTATTCTGTTCTCATATTAAAGCATAACAGAAATTATTCATTGTACGTATATGCTGTAACAGCGTGATAGCTTGAAGAAGATTAGATGTACACCCTTCAAATCGTGTATGAATAGAAAGGCAAATTAAGTACTCAATTTGTCAACTATCTTTAAAGATGATCCTTAGTCTCTACTGCTCCATAGCTAAATTAACTTAATGTTAAAGATCCCAGAAAATATTACCTTCCGAAATATCGCTTCAAAAAATATGAATTGTTTTGCAAAGGCAAATAGCAAATATAAGGGCCGATTAAAACAAATATGAAGGAAAAATAGTTTTGTTGTTACTATTATTTGAAGACATTTCTTTGTTGACACCATCTGTCGAATTTCACTTACAATAATTTTTACATAAATATCATTATATTCGTTTTATTTTTACTATTAATATTGTTTTTCCTTTGTAAAAAAGTTCGTATTTTATGAATCGATATTTCGGAAGAGAATGTAATCTGGAAAATTTAGCATTTGGTCTATGGGGCAGAAGATTGACGATCACCCATAAAACATTTCTTGGAATACACTACTCTTGTGTGAGTTAGCCTTGTTGGCAGCGTATTGGGCTCTGATCGAACGGTATGTGTTCGAATCCCTCTGGATCCAACCATGTCAGTTGAGGTTTCTTTTTGCAAATTTAGGTTTGCATAATTTGAAAAACACATACTCATATTCGAATCCCTGTACGTACTCAAGAATTGAGTACATGCATTCTCAAATTTAAGTCTATTGTACTCGGAACTATTATAACAATATGAAGTACTCAAGAAAGAGTACATTTTACTTATTTTTAATTATTCTGTTTAATGTGCCGCTTACCGGTCAATCTACCATTATCACATCGGGGTTTGGCCAAGGATTCGCAGCCACCTCGCGAAATGGCCAGCCAAAGTAGAATGTACAATATTAATTGCAAGTACTTCGGACTTTGGCCCAAACGTGAATTGGCCGAACTTCGGGCTTTGACCGTAACACACACACACACACACGCATAAAAATATAGAAATAAATATATATATATATATTCCTTTTTTTACGAATTTACTTGCAAATATTTAAAATCAACTGAAAGAAGAAAGAAATAATATTTCATGATCACAGTGTTTTCCACGTTACCACAATTTGTATATGGTATATACCAAATTTGAAGATATTTTTATATACCAGACAATAAAACAGAAATTCTAATAATATTCTGTATATTAACCATGATTAATTTTTTAAATTTTCAAATTATATATTATTTTTAACCAAATATTGAAAAATCGCATCGAATTAAAAATGCCTAGGAAAAAAAGACCGGGAAATAATATTTTTCGTTTGTTTATTTGTTTTCCTTTTGTATTAATTTAATACAAATTTAAAATGCCCTATTTCTTAATTCTCGAATAAACAGAAATATTTTCGATTTAAGTTAGAACAACTAATTATTTTGATTTCAAATGAAGGAAAACAAGTGCAAAAGGAAACTCAATTTATTTTGATCCACCCTTTTCGCTGTTTTACTCAAAAGAATAAATAATTTAAATTAGAGAACCCACTCAGAAGTCTTAATTATTTTCTTGAAAATTCAATTCCTGTTCTTTAAATAAAATATTAATAAAAGATTATCATCAAATAAAATAATATCAACATTCAGTAGTAACAAGTGCAAGAATTTAAATTTTAAATTATCCTTATTTGCAGCCTAAAAATTGATTAAAACGCTCTGAAAACAGAGATAAAAGAGAGTTTATAAAAAATTTTTAATGTAAAGAAGCAATTTATGCTTTTTTAAATCTGAAACTGAGATTTGAAATGCGATGCACTACTTTAATTTGAGACTTTATCTTGCGTCTAATTAAAATGAAGTATTTAGTTTGAACTATTTTCATTTAATATATGCATCATTTATTGATGAAGGTGTATACATTTCCATCAGTTTTAGATGTAAATATTTTTTTTTGAAAATTCTATCCGATCTATTTTGTCCTATGTAATAAATACTGTTTTGCAATTGCCCACTTAATGATTCAACGGGGTTCAATTTTCAATGCGTGTCAAAGTATCATTTATTATTAGAGTAAGCGATCGTTGCTATGGGGACACAGGTAAAGCTTCATTTAGTCAAGAGATTGGTCATTTAGAGGGACGATTTAATCTGATATGAACAGATGTTTTCATAATATTGACAAAAACTATATGTATTACAGTAGTAGGAAATATTAGAAACAAGGCAGTATTTCATTTTATTCATATGTTAACCAATACTTAGTAAGAACTTTTTCTTAAAACCTATACATACTATTTTAAACTTAATCATTAGATATACTAAAAGAGATCATTCTTATCGTGCAATAATTAAAATTCGAGATATTCAATCAAATTAGTGAAATTTAAAATTTACCTAAAGAATAAGTATTTTTTAAGTTTATGTATATTCATGCAAACACGGAGTAATTTCGAACAAAAGATTCTGAATTATTGACAATAATAAATTACAATTGATTTCTGACCGAAATTGCTAACAATACAAGTAAAATAATTTATGATATGATTTATAAAAATAATTCAAAACTATTTATCTGCATTATTATTAAATTAAAACTATCTTTATCTGTACATGCAATAAGAATTAAGTGTGCACGTGTATGTGGGTGGGGATGCGCGTGCGTGTTGGGGCTATAGACCTAGAACTACGAAATTTTGTACATATATGCTTTGGAAGATAAGAATAAGAATATCTGATACTTTTTAAAAAATTTAATAAAAAGTTCAATTAATTAAAAATTTAGTAAAACTTTGGTATTTTTGGGGAATTATAATGTAAAAATGGTTTTTTTATATTATCATAAAACTATATATATATTTTCAATGATAATAATTTAGCAGTCATGCAAATTTTTCCTGAATTTTGCCAATTTACTGAATGCCTTTTCTCTTAAAAATTTAATGAAACTATGAAAACGATTTTAATTTCAATGCAACTTATTCTATAGCTAATTTCCAGCAATAGAATAAATTGTTTTGAAATTCGAACCGTTTTTCATAGTTTCATTAAACATTTAATTGTATGATTTTCTTCCATTATTGGAAACTAAGAAAGAAGTATAAGGAAAAAGGAAATGAAGTTAAGAGTATTGCGAAAGTTAGAAGATCAATAAGTCGAATATTTACTTTTTTAAGTAATATTAGGTCACTTGACTTGATGCTATTTAAATGGTTCATATACCCAATGTGTATATACACATATACATAACAAACATAACAGGTTTTAGTTTATTAAAATAACATTTTAATTTATCTCGCAATTTGTAGTTTAAAAATATTTTCTATTAGAATCATGAATATTAAGTTATACATAAGAGATTTAATTGAAAGTAAACAGAAACAAAGTTACAAAATGCCCGGTAAACATAATACATTATGCTTATATAAGAACAAAATAAAATCTTTAATATGTTTATTGTTTTGCAACATATTCTTTTCATTGTTTACGAACAATATTCATAAGATACTCTTGTAGATGATAATAGTATGGATTAACACTTTTTCAGGAGACAGTAGGTTTTGTGATGATAATAATTGAATCCTAATTAGTTATTAACATAGAGTTAAAACATTTATATTATTTTGTGCCCAAAAGAAAAGATTTAACAGTTTCAACACAAGCATTGCTAATGACTAGTATCACAACATTTATTACAGTTATAACAGTGAGAAAAATTCTACTGATGCAGTATAAGCACATCCTGTGTTGAAAGGGTTAAAATAATATTATCAAATATTCGGTTTCTTCTTTAAAAGCAAAGTGCCTGACGACGAACATTTGATTGACGCGGCCCAATGCAGAGGATGTGTAATGCTGTCACATCTCAAGAGATGAGCAATTCCTGCGGGGGTTTCGAATCAGAGACATTCCCACGGATTTAGAACATCTTATCATATTGATCACTCCCCAAGGGGTGCAGGGAAGCGTCCGAACAGGGCCCGTGACAGCCGCGCAAAATATGGCTGCATGGACCATTAAAAGGACCCCGAGTCTCAAAGGGTAGATTAAGAAAAGAAAATATTTTGTTGTATCTTGCAAGAAGTAGAAAGCTGCTCAGCAAAAAACATATCAGTGTTGCCTCTAGGGTAGGAAAGGAATAATGCTGTGTGTTGTTAGGCTTAAGCTGTAGATGAAAGATACCCACTTATGCCGACAACAATAAATATAATATCATTAATACACTGAGTAACTTATATTCTTACTTACGGCAGCGCATATCAGGCATTAAAGGCAGTCGAAATTTGAACATGAGTAATTTTTTTAAACAGCCCAGCCAAATATGATCAACAACAAAAACATTATTAAAATAACCAAAGCGGCTATTTTTATCAAAATAGAAAAGAAAACATGAAGAAAACGTTATAGTTTTATCCTAAACTATAACATTTAAGGATAAAAGGATTCCATTTAAGGATAAAGAAGTAAAACATTTAAGAATTTTAGTTTCTGACATGAAATTTTGGAAATAAATTATTTAAAAAAAATGAATGAACATTTAACTCTTATTGTTGATGTTGAAAAGTTGAAATTCGAGTAATAACACTGAAATAAACCTAAATTAATCACTGAAGAACACAAAAATTAGAGTAAATTGAGTCTTCTTTCTGAATCAAAATATCTGTAAAAAATGTAAAGAAAACATTGCAGTTTCATTAAAATACTAAATAAAAACTTTAATATTTTATTTTCTGTTACGATTTATTTGAGATATGTTACATTATAGGAAATAATAATAAAAGATTATCTCCTGGAAAAAAAATACACATTTAAAAATAGTCATGAGCTCAATAAATAAATAAATTCTTTCTTAATTTTATGTTCTTGATAGTATTTCGATGCATTTTAGAGCTTAAAAAATTTCTTGAAATACTTTATGTAGGAAAAAAAATGTCTACAATTGTCTTATAAAGTATTTTATGTAATTGTCTTATATTTTAAATACTTATAAATAACTGTTTCATAAAATATTTGTTAAAAAGTCTTATATTTTAAATTTATAAAAAATATCTTGCATATAATCTTGAAATAACTTAATTAAGTGGATCGAATTTCAATAATTGAATTTTTTTCATCAAATGTTTATAAATAGATCCATTGAATTAAAAGTGGAAAATTCCTTATTTTTCATTTATTATCTGCGGGAATTATTAAAAAAAACTTTTATTTCTTAAAAGAAATTATTGCAAACAGTTTTAAATTTCTGGGGAAAATAAAATAATTCTGAATGTTCAAAATAAATATTTCATCACATATGAAATTATATATGCATGAGATTTTTCTATTCCTATAAAAATTTGATAACCTCATAATGAAGTTTTTAAAAAACAAATTATCGAAATAAATATCAATTCATATGATATATATTATTATTATTATTTGAAGTTAGGATTTTCCTATTTAATTAAAATAAAGAAAAAGTATATAACTATTGAATTTCAGTTTTTTTTAAGGTCTAGTCAAAGTAATTTGTTTTCTTGAAGTGATCATATATCTTTTAAATAAGTTTGATTATGAATAATATACTCTACATTTAAGAGTAATTTTTTATGACTTTGTTGGGTTTTTAATTAACTAGTTGGACAGAATGAAGTAAAATATGAAACATTATATCTTTGAGATCAGAAAATTAATTTATGATTGTAATTTTATTAATTTTTGATTTCAGTCAAGCAATATTGTTAGCTATTTTTAAATAGGACATTTCTCACCCCCCCCCCTATTGAATAAAGGCGATTAAAACTGAAGACAAAAACTTGTGATTAATTATATTTAAATCATTTTGATTTAATTTAGATTAGTTATTAAGTAAATTTTATCATCAATGAAACAAATATCTCTTCAATGAAGAGAAAGCGCTTATCTTTGGATAAATGGATTAAAAATATTTTATTTATTTTTGATATTTTAGATTATGTTTCTTTTGAAGAACAATTTATCCAAAATTTAACATTGAACATTTTAACCTAAAAAAAAATTCACTGTTCTAACATTAGAGATGATTAATTTAAATTATTGGGGCTTTTTTCAAATAATTTTTTCCCAAGAAATTTTTCTTAAATATGGAATTGATTGCTTTTTATTTGTTTGTTCTTTATTTGCCTTCAAAATGAAAAATGTGGAAAAGAGTGGAGGGTTTAAATTCACATTCATTTTAACAATATTTGAATAATATTTTTTTGAATGCTATAGATAGATTTTAAACATTTCATTAACTAAGAAGATTGATTATTCACAGAGCAGAATTTTGAAGACACGAAGCTTATATATATATATATATATATATATATATACGTAAAAATACAACGTAGGCATCTTAATGAATTTCTGTCTTCCTATTTCTGACTTCCCTGAATATTTAAAATGCGAGTTAATCCACAATATTGAAAAAGATCTTTTTTAATTGCATTCTAAACGATCTTTTATTAACTACAAAAAAATCCATCAACAATACAAGTTAAAAGAAAACTACAAAACGAAGAGAGAAAAAATGAAAAGAAAGAAAAATTAGCACACATATTTAACATCTAAAGTATAGCTATATATCAAATTTGGAATTATACTGTAAAGATCTTTAATGTTCTGTCAATCTGTATTTTCACAAGCTATTATTTCAGAAGCCAAACCATTCAGTCGGTCTGTATTTTCACAAACCAAAAGCGATCATTCAAAGACGTAATGATTCAAATATGTGAAGTTTGAATGTGATTTTGTGGCTAGAATTGTAATTCTGTGCGACATTTTGGTTTAATCAGATGGGGAAAAAGGTGTTCAAAATATACATATGGTTTTCTGCTTCTCCATTAACTGCACGATTAATTGCCGCAGGATTAATTTCGATTTTTTAATTGTTCATCAATGGCATATTTTTTAATAGTACTAAGTATAATTATTAGTGAGTATGTGACAAAATTTCGATAAACCTTTTCCTGTCGGTTGAATACTATACATTTTTGTTTATATCTATTTATATCAAATCCAAATAATTTTCTCTGTATATTCCCCTGAGCAGAAAAAATTTCGCAAATAAGGTTTAATTCCTTTATAAAAGCATCCTTCTTATATCTTAAAAATTATACATCATTTCAAAATTATTCGGATGTCGGTTGCAAAGGAAACTCAAAATCATTTCATAGACATATGCAATCCAAAAATGTCATTTTTATATTTTGTTGATGAATAAATAAAACAAAAGGATTTCCGCTTTCCATCTTCCAAGGAGTTCATTGCCAAGAAATCTTAACGCAGAGTTAAGATTGATCACTTTTTCAGATTCGGAGTAATTTGTTACACGTACAAAGGAAAGATTTATGATCGCGAGGGTGGATTAACTGCTTTTATTTGATATGTGATGCTACTGTTTAAAAATTGTTACTCTTTGTCTCGCTTGCTTCAAAGAATTCTCATTTGCATTCTAAAATGTTTCTCCACGTTTTGGAAACAACTGGATCGAATTTTTAGAAACATAGAGACGAAAGAATTCTTTGACGCCGATTATGAGAATATGAAATAAGATTTATGTGTTTTTTTATATATATAAATAATTGAATTCCAAGCATAGTCGCGTTTTGATTCCTGTTGTGATTTAGAGACAATCAAGGGAAACTTGAGTATTTTCTTCATTTATTCTGGATTTAAAACAAATAGAAAATTAAAAATTCGAAAAGGTAATAACTTGTTAAAAGATTTCCCTCTCAAATTTTTATACTTTGTATTTACACATAACCGAAGGAAATGTGCTCAATTGTATTTATAATTATATTTATTTCAAATTTTAAGAGAACGGAATTAGAGATGTATGAAATATAACAGTGCTAAGAAATACAAATAAACCTTTTCTCATATTTGCATGGTAAATATCATTCTAAATAATTCTGGAACATCCTATACTAGAGTATGAACCATACAAAACGAAATTTAAGGACATTTACTCAGTATGATATTTATTACTCCCAATAATATATAGTAAAATATGACCACATTGTCCTAAATAGATAATTGAGACTTTAAGAACTTCAAACAATCCACTTGGGTTTTTATATCTATTTGAAGTAGTTTAATCCAAAGAATATTTAACTCAAATGAAGAACAGTTTACATAATAAATTTTATTAGTTTATCCCACAAATATCTTTTTGGAGTTTAAGTTACAGTGCCATGACAGAAACGTTAAAAATGGTCTTATAAATAACTAGCTGAATGTTTCATTTCGTTCTATATTTATCGCTTTTAATGCTTTAGAATCCATTTTAAGAAACTCTTGATATGAATAAAACTCTACTGTGCAATCAAT
>JAPMOR010047964.1:153227-200651 GCA_026543865.1 Argiope aurantia | reverse complement strand
TATATATATATAAGTATAAAAATCAAGTTAATAGGAAAAACAAATAAACCAAATAAAAAAATATAAAAAGGAATCCGGCCAGAATCCGGAAAGAATATTATATCACTTAATATGTGGCGCTGGGAGCTTACATTTTTTACCTAAATTACCGTTAGCTTTGTGTTTTTAATAAGCGGGAATCACAATCGATAGCTTAAAATTTCCTTGACTGCTGATGGCATGTTCTTGCCTTTTCGTTTTTTCTTTAGTGTTATTTTATGGTATTTTGGTTTTTATTGTTTTTTTTTGTTATTGTATTTTTACTTATTAGTGGTTTTTCTTCTAATTTGTCGTTTTGTGTTTTCCTTTCTGTTAAAATGGTATATCTATTGGGCCTAATTTCAGGAGATTTTCGGGTCACGAAGGAATCATTATTAAACTTAATTGTCTGAATTAACTTAACAGAAAAAATCCCTTTTTTTGAATCCCTGCCTGAGGGTGACCCTTGAAAAAAGTCTTCAGGCCGGATTCTTTTTTATATTCTTTTATTTGGTTTATTTGTTTTTCCTATTAACTTGATTTTTATACTTTAGTATCAGTTCATCTATGTTTTAGAAGTAGCTGCATTTGTGCTCTCTAAATACTATGAAGTTTTTACAAAAACGATTTCGAAACTCTTTTCTTTTCGTTTTCATTTTAGTTTCGTTTTCAAACTTTTTCTTACTTTAGATTGGTTACTTATATATATATATATATATATATATATAATCAAGTGAAAGTAGCGAGACATATAAGAAGACCAAATGTACCTGATAAAGTGTTGATATTATTCTAATATATGATAATTAATAGAATTTGTATTTTTTAAAATTTATTTTTTTTAATAACTAGAAAAATCAAACCGCCTCAGTTCCCTTTCAATCTAGGGGTCCTAGGCAACTACTTAGTTAGAAATGTACCAATGCAATTATATTATTCATTAAAATCGAGGAATAAATTTATGAATTACATTTGAATTGATTTTCCTAATAGATTAATTATACATTAATATATCTTTAAGCAGAGACATTGAGAAACTCATGTTATTTTGGATCTAATTTTACAACCATTTTACATTTCTTTCATAACTAGTAACGGCACTAGTAAGACGTAAAGAGGAAAGGAATAGGAGAAGGAATGGTAAAAATTAGTAACTTGACAAACTCGACAGCATCAGGAATTTATAAAGAAGAAAAGGAAGACAGGATTTTTTTAACATCCAAAGCTCAGAATTTCAATTTCTAGTTAAAATTTAATACGATTTATTACTTGTAATATTTAATAATATTTAATAAGGAGACTAAATAAATTTTCCGAAATAATTCTTTACTTATTCTTTATTCAACACTTATTACAAAGCAAAAAATTTTAACTGAATTGAGTTATAATGAAAGATTTTTAAAAAATTATTATTGTAGTAAATAAAATTAACTGTAAGGCTAAAAGAAAATATAAGTAACTTAAAAATTGTTATTATGCTTTTATAACAACGCTCAATCATTTAAATATTTTTGTGATATTCTAGGGTATAAAATTTCAATTCAATGACAAATTTATCGACACTTATTCATCCATGCAATAGATTATATATAAAATAAGGTTTAAAAATTACATAATATTAAAAATTCATTGTAAACATCTTTTAAAAGCTAATTATTCATTTTCTTTTATTATTAACTAGCCGCCTTTGGCGACCAGCCGTTTCGCCAGTATTACCGCTCGCTACAATTTTCAATTAAATATTTTAAGTAACTGGTCTCTTAATAGATTCTCAAACAAAACAATTTTAATCTTCAAATTTTGATAGTCATAACAAACTTATGCTGTTGTTTAGATCGTTTCGTTCAATTTACTATAGATATTTTGCTAATTTGTTGTCATTTCCGGTAAAACTTTAACTTTAATTTAAAATGGAAATGATGAAATTGCAATTAATATAAAGATATTTTTTAATAAAACCCAGCGTTTTATTTTATTTATCATCTTTATTGTTATTTATTAATTATTATTATTATTATTGAATGTGAGTATTGCAAACAGAATTGCTCGGTATTTAATCCTATTATTAACTACAAAATATTTTTCATAATTTATGTAATATCTCAAACAATAATTCAACAAAAATTTCTGAGATTCAGTATAAAATTCAGTTTTTAGTTTTGATTTCAAAACGATTGAAATGAAATCAATAATAATATTTTGTTCCTGCATATAAATATATTTCAAAAATTATGAAGTCTAAATTTAATGCAGTAAGGTATCATATTCTGAGAAATATTCTGGACACACCAAATTTTAAATAAATGAATGAAAGTTTCTATTTTCCACGATCAACTAAGACTTATTTATGAAGTTTTAAATGTTAAAAATTTAGAAAAACTCACCATTTTCATAATCTTAGGCCAATTAATCTTGAGAAACCTTCGCGCTGATTGGCGTATTTTCTTTGAAGCGATCGATGGAAAATCTAAAATTATCCTTCTTTTTATTGAATAATGATATTCAAATTTTCATAAATCAGTCAGTTTAAGTGATTGATTTAGTTGATTTGAAATTAACTCTTTTTATTTAAAATAGTAGTGTTTCAATAACATTTTGTTAAACGTGATTTCCACAGAAGAATCTTTATGTTAAATCAAAAATTCGTTATTTATTAGAGCATTTATTGAATCAAGTTACATAAAATATAATCATTTTCCATTTAGACCATTTTAGCAGATCTGTGTCTAACTAAACGTTTACAAATTAGCTGTGTGGCCATGATTTGAATGGATATCCTGTTCATATTAAACAAAACTTGCCTTAAAATAAAACTGATTTATTAGATTAATAATATAGAGAATGTAAAAGATCATAAAATAATTTTTCATGAATTTATTTTTTAGAAAAAATAATATTTCATATATGTTTCATTTCCTACAAACACGAGCCGAATATTATATTTTTGCAGATTTCATTTCTAAAAAGATTTAATTTATTTTTAATTGGAGCTTTAATCAATGTGATGGCAACACTTTGAAAAAAGCTAATTTTTTCCCATGAATGCGAAACGTGTTTAATTTTAATTTTTTACGAAAAAAATAATTGAAAAACGTAGTTAAAATATTTATTTAAAAATTCATTAAAAATAGAAATTTAATTTTAAGATTAAAACATTAGTATCATTTAAAAGATAAATTTTTGATCTTAAACTTCATGTAAAAATCTTTTTTGTGCGGTAATATTTTCGGATGTTATAGCAGAAACAAGTCAAAATTTCGCTTAATTTTTAAATAAATAAAATTCTAGTTAAAAATTCGAAAAAATAACCCCCAGGTGCACATTCCCGGCCTCCAAGGTATACACGTGCCAAATTTGGTAGCTGTAGGTTGAATGGTCTGGCCAGTAGAGTGCCAGCATACACACACACACACACACACACACACACATTGAGCTTTATTATAAGTATAGATATAGATTATACCAATATTTATTTATTAACTTTTTAAATATATTTACAATGAATTTTTAAAACTAAATAAATATATATGTTTACAAAATGTTTTCAAAGGGAATAAATTTTGTAAGACGTATTGTTGTACGATATGAAAGAAGCCAAACTTTCCGCATGCTCTATCTTTGAGTTTTCTGTCCTAGATTTAATTACGAAAAAATTCCTCTAATTTGAAAAAAAAAAATCGTAGAAAATGCTTTGTAGAAATTCCATGTCGGTTAAGTTCCCCTAAGTAATTAACAGTAAAATGTATTTAAGTTTGAGGTGAGTTGTAATCATAACAATGAGAAATTGTAGATATCGATTTCACAATTCGGTGTAATTTGGATATATATATATATATATAAGTAACCAATCTAAAGTAATAAAAAGTTTGAAAACGAAACTAAAATGAAAACGAAAACAAAACAGTTTCGGAAATCGTTTTGGTAAAAACTTCATAGTTTATCCTATTAACTTGATTTTTATGCTTTTATATATATATATATATATATATATATATATATATATATATAGCATTCTTATTATCTCTAGCTCTCGAAAAGTTTTATAGTTTTTTTTAATAAAGTATTGTTTCAATCTAATCTATACTTATATAAAGCTCAATATGTGTGTGTTGGCGCTCTACAGGCCAGACCGTTTGACCTACAACTACCAAATTTGGCACATGTATACCTTGGAGGTCGGGAATGTGCACCTGGGGTCCCATTTTGAATTTTTAATTAGAATTTTAATGATTAATTAAAAATTAACTTTCCCAGCAAAAAAATCATTTCCCCACCGCTGAATGAGTAAGGCTTTAGTTTTTTTTTTTTTTCCCACGCTAAAGAGGATAGGCTTAAGAAGTTTTCGGCAAATTATTTCAAACAATTCTGTTTATTTTCTTAATGTTTGATGCATTTAAAATTAAACATTATTAATTAATCGATTCTTTCAGATTCATTCTGAAGTACTTTTGAATTAAATTAAAACAGAATAAAGGAAATTAAAAATTTCTAATCTGCATAGCGTTACCCCAACTGGCGTTGACAAATTGACACATTTGCGTTACCATAACTAGCGTTGAAAATTCACGCATGCGCATTGTGTTCTAATTGTTGACAACTATTTTCAACGGATTCGGAGACGATTTAAATTATTTTTAGGTTAGTTGTGTGCTTTTGCAATTAAATTGTATTTATGTTAGTTATATATTTTTTGTATTTGCTTATAGTATATCGTTTTTTAAGTAGTTTATTTTAATCTGTTTTCGGATGATTATTTTAAACGATTCTGTTTATTTTCTTAGTGTTTGATGCATTTAAAATTAAACATTGTTAATTAATCAATCTTTCAGATTCATTCTGTAGTACTTTTGAATAAAAATAAAACAGAATAAAGGAAATTAAAAATTTCTAATCTGCATTGCGTTACCCCAACTGGAGTAAAAAATTCAAGCATTTGCGTTACCATAATTGGCGTTGAAAATTCACGCATGCGCATTGTGTTCTGATTGTTAGCAACTATTTTCAACGGACACGGACTTGGTTTTGAAGGCTTAATATGTTTTCGATAGATTATTTCAAACGATTCTGTATATTTTTTTAGTGTTTGATGTATTTAAAACTAAATATTGTTAATTAATCAATCTGCTCATGATGAATCTGAGAAAATTTTGTTGACAAATTCTTGATATATTACATAAATTAAGATATATATTCTTCAGTGCCAGTAAAGTTTAAACACTCAGTGACTCTGTTTTATAATCCTATTATAAAAAAAATGCTTTTTTTCAGTAAAAAATATTATTATATTAATTAATATTATTATATTAATTGCAGATTAATCCCTTTCCACTTTAATTTAAAACATAAATTCCATGAGAGCTAACAAAAAATTAGAGAGATACGTATTACGTTATGACCGAAGGCCTTTATAATATTATGAGTGAATTATAGGGCAATCAAAATGTGAAGTTTTAAAATATTTTGATGAAGAAGGTATTAAAGTAGAAATTGCATAAAATGTTTAATTATTAAAATTTTAACGAACATTGAGATTGGCGAACCGGCTGGTCGCCAAAGGCGGCTAGTATATAATAAATTAAAATCAATATTTTTTTTAGTCTGATTTGGCAAAAACTGTAAGAGAAGTAATAAGAAATACGAAATACTTCAATCTAGGTAGTAATAAAATATTGCACCCAATTTTATATCATTAAACTGAAACCATATAAGAAATTTAAGGAAATAAAACTTTTGATTTGTTTTACATTCTGAAATTCCATCATAGCTAGTGCCCATTACAAATAAGTTTGATCATTCTATTCTTCAGCAAATTTCAATTGAATAAAATCTAAAACATCTATAATTTTATAATGTGAAAAGAATGTGGATAAATTTGCAAATTATTAATAAATACCTGTATGATCGATTTTCTCTTGGATGAGTTGAAAGCCAAGCTTTCAGTAGATCCATCATTTTTCCCGCCTCTGCGAAGACACGCCATTTTTCCTCGAATCAAATATTACATGACCATCATTCAATGATGTTCATTCAACACTTTATATTCTATCCGATTCGTAAAACACCACATAAAATATCCACGTATGAACACATGATGTCACATCCTTAATTCACTTCGAGTTGTCTGTTCACACAATAAAAATGACGTTTCTTGAAATGATTATTTACGTTTTAACATCACAAAAGAGTTGTTCTTACTTTGGCAATAGCAAAAGACTTATTCTTTTTGCACAATTGTAGCACAGCCTAATTATTAGTAAAATTATTTTCATTATAGAATTTATCTTTCAAAAAATATAACATATTCATATTTTAGAAATAAAATATAATAAAATTGATTTTTAAATATTCCTTTTTTTAAATTTAAATAAAGCTGTTGATTAAATTGTTCCAAAAAAGTATTTATTAAAAAATGGAAATAGTAAATTCAAATCTTTAAAAAAAAAATCTTCTGCTAAAACCAGATAATTTTGAGAAGAAAGAAAACGATTTTTTTTTTCAAAAAAATTTACTACAGAATCATTGTTTATATGATATTTTGATGCAATAAAAAAAAATTGTGAGATTTTTTTTTAATTTAAAAAATAATAAAATATTTATAAAAACAATTATAGGAATCGCGTATTCAATATTTAATAAAAAGAAATCTTCAAAATAAACAAAAACTTTTAGGAGTATTTTCCGACTGTAGAAGAAATAAATAATATTTATCCACGTAGCTCAACAAATGCAATGCGCGTAATCCAGAATTCCAACGCACGTTCTCTAATCACACCTGGGCGACGATATCACCTGGAAAATGCGTTCAAGCGAGAATAATCAATCGTTCCACCGAACAAACCAACTTGACCACTAATCCATAAAGAAAGAAAGAAATCCACGATTTCTCTTCTCTTGCAATAAAAACAAATCCACCGAGGTCCGATCTCAAGGATCGCAACAAGACTTTTTCTCAGGGGTTACTTTTTTTTTTTCTTTTCACCCCACAACAAAAGTCGGGATGGAATAAGTTCCTCTGCCTCTGAGGAGGCCGTTCTCTCTCCTCCTCTGGCTAGCACGCGACTGAGGCAGACTAGTCGCACGTGCAACAGATAGGGTTGCCAGGCAGGCCGCAGCGACACGGCACCTCGGTACCTTTGGCGGCGGAATTTTGGTTGATTGACAAAGGTGCAGCGGTCGCCGGAAGTCATTAGTGGGAGGAGGGTTCACAAAGGACATCGGCAGAATTCCGATTTCAGGAATTCTTTCGGAATTAGAAGGGGGTGTTAAGGAAATTTTCGCCGCTCACAGATGGAGAAATGTGACCAGATAGACTAAATTATAGCTATTGATGTTTCTTCACTAGAATTTAGATGATGCGTTTCTGTAAAAAAGAGCAATGTTGTGGAGGGACTGATGTCAGGATATATTTTTAAAAAAGTTTTTTTTTTTTTGGTGTTTTGTACTTTTTTTGCCTGAAACATCATAGAACGATAAAGTTTTCGCTTGATACGACCTTATTTTATTTTTTAAAATTTTCTTTTAATTTTATAGCTGCAGTAAATAAAGTTTATTTAATATCGTCCCAATGCAAGTGAAATTAAATCTAATTACTAAAAATCTGAAAACTATCGCTGTAAAACATACTTTAATTGTTTTGACAAAATTTATATTATTAAAAATTGTAAAGAAACATTTGTACCATTGAAAAGTTTATTATTATTCTTTTTATTTTAAAACAAAAATAAATGATCAATATGCGGTAATAAATTCCAAAGTTATTGAGGTAAGCCATGATAATTTTAATTTAGTTTTAATAATAAATATAATAAAAAAAAGTTCACAATGCTTTTTTCAGTAAGTGTCTTTTACCCAAGAAGTAACAACGGACCGAATCCAGTAGCTCTTATTCCAACTGTTTGGTGTCAAAACATTCTGAATGTATTTTGTATTATGCATGTAACTTGTAGTCAGTATTTATTAGTATAGACAGTATTAAAATTTAATCTATATTTTCTTAAAAAATCAGCAAAATATATTCAAAGGAATGAAGGTTATCCCGATATAATGTAATTGAGCGATTTAAATTTTCTCATATTTGAAATTTTT
Source organism: Argiope aurantia (assembly GCA_026543865.1). Lineage (NCBI taxonomy): Eukaryota > Metazoa > Arthropoda > Arachnida > Araneae > Araneidae > Argiope > Argiope aurantia. The sequence continues at coordinate 192,548 of JAPMOR010047964.1, read as the reverse complement.
AGTAGGTTAAAGTCAAATTTTGTATAAATCAACGATACAAAATTTTGTTAAAAAATGCATAATTAAGATTTTAATTAAATGGCGAATATTATCATAACTGGTAAAGACCTTTGAATAGTGAAGCCAAGATGTTGGGTGAACAATGAAAAATGTATAACTTGTAAATAATAATAATATAATAACTTGTATATATTTAATATTTAATATAATAACTAAAATAAAATGACGTGAAGAGTCTCGGCTAGAAAATCCTTCTTCAGACTTATTATTTAACATTTAGGTGTAGTTTATTCAATAACTAAAACGACAGCTTTCCAATCTTTTTTTTTTTTAATTTTTGGCTCAAGGTTTCCATCGAGAATATTTTCTAATATTCATGTTTCACGTTCTGATCAAATATCGAAAGAAAAGAAGAAAAAAAAATCACATTTTAAATTTAAAATTCACCGATGATTCGAATTTCTGATTCTTAACAAAGAAAAATGCAAAATTTTCTCCACCCTACTCCTCCAGACCAAATCTGAAAAAATAAATTATGTTCAGCAATTGTTATTTTTTTAATGCTAAGAAATTAACAACACAAATAATCTTGTCAAATGTTATGAAACATAAATTCTTTAATGAATTTTAAACGTATATTTTTTGTCAATGAAATCGTTCGAATGCATACAGCCTGAGTAAAAACTTTAAGGCCAGTAAAAATTTTTGAGAAAATGGAAACATTTAAACTGAAGAATTAAAATACCATTTGATTGATAATTATTAAACTTAAATAAAAGTAAAAAAAAGTAGAAAAATTAATTTGCAAATATTTTATTATTAGAAAATATTACGGAACACACAGATGAATATTTGAGCCTGAGTAAAAACTTTAAGGCCAACATAGAAAATAACATATAAGAAAAAAATTACAAATTCTTAGAAGGTTGTGTAGGAGCCATTTTTTCGAATTACTTCAAATATTCTTGTTTTCATGGATGAAACGAGTTTTTGACAAAGGGTGGGGTCGGTTTTATACCATTCATCTTCGATAGTAAATTTCAGCTCTGTTGTTGATGTAAAATGTCTCCCATTTGCATAAACTCTTCTTGCTAAATTACCCCAAAGGTTCTCGATTGGGTTGGGGTCAGGTGATCTAGCTGACCATTTCACAGTTTCAACGCTGTTGACTTGGAACCAATTTTTTGTGCTGTTACTCGAATGGATCGATGCATTGTCTTGCTGATATTTCCAATTTTCTCCTGCAAGACATTCAGCATTTGGCAAAAGATGATTTGTTAGGACATTTTGGTATCCTTGTGAATTCATTCTACCTGAAATGAATGTAATTGAGCCCACACCATTGTAAGCAAAACAGCCCCAAGTCATGACAGACCCTCTACCTAATTGGCGCTTGGAGAATATTTCTTTTTCATTTCTTATATCACGCCAGTAGAAATTCCAGCCATCTGGTCCATCCAAATTCCATTTTTTTTTTTTTCGTCAGAAAAAATAATTTCTATCCATTGGATATCCCGGGTCATGACTTTCTGGCCAAAGTTCAAACGCTCTATTTTGTGTCTCTGCAGTAACTGAGGCTTAGTCAATTTTGCTGTATAAGTGAACCTTCCAGACCTTCTAATTGTGTTGTTATAAATCGTTTTTTTGACAAACTTTTAAACCTGTCGTCGGAATCAGATTGCTGGTTGAGTACTTTCCAGTAGATGCAAGTTGGCAAACTCTTCTTTCATCACGCGAGGACAAAGCTTTAGGTCTTCCCCCAGTATTATTTTTACCATAATTGTCTTTGAATTTTAAAAAATTGTTGACTACATTCTTTGATCTTCCTATCTTTATCGCACTAGCAGGACTACTCATTCCTATTGAAGACAAAGCTTCGATCTGTCCTCTTTCACGATCAGTTAACTTCTTACCCTTCGCCATCTTCACAATACTTCGAAGAAACGTATGACAAATATGAAAATTGCAGCGTTGTCACAAGCTAGTAGTTGCGATGGTAATTACACGATTATATGTATTATATTTATTTTTAAAAAATGACTGGTGGCCTTACAGTTTTTACTCAGGCAGAAATACTAACTTTGTAAATAACCACATGTTTCTCATAATTATGTATTTACAAATTATGTTTATGGCATTTATTTCTTATTAATGAACTTTAATAATTAATATTATTTGAATCCTTTTTATTTCATTTTACATTTTCTCAAAATTTTTTACTGGCCTTAAAGTTTTCACTCATGCTGTATGTACGCAAACAAATATGTGCGTCAAACCAATATACGCAATTATTAAGAAATCATATAGTTTCTGGATATCTGAAGTTAAGTCATATTTTTGTTTATAATCAGCTGCGACTTTCTAAGCTGCAATTTGCAAAATTAAATTAAGAAAACATTAGATTTTTCGTGTTTTCAGTGAACAGATACGAGAAAAAAATTAATACGAAAATGAGATTTACTGCTTTTTAACTTTTGCATATTATGCACAACTAGGCATGAAAAAAAATACATACATAAATTGGACAAAGCTCCAAACAGTACAATAATTTACATTTAAATTTGAAATTTAAATTTAAATTTATTTTTCACCGTGAGTTTTGACAAAAATTAAATCTAAGGAATTTCTGTTTCATTGTTTTTCCGTTCAATTCAAGTCTTACGCCTTTTTAAAATTAATTGTAAATCATTCATCAATTTGCAAATTGAACATTTCTTTTTTTAAATTAATTTTAAATTAATAATAAATTTGCATATTGATTATAGAAGCTAAATTTAATTCTTAAAGTCTCATTTTAATTAAAATGCATAATTAAAACTTCATTAATTACCCCTTTATTCCTTAGAATCTTCAAAGTTCATTCTACTCTGGATGGGAAAAAAATTTAATAAAAACAATATTTAAAATGATTTGATTTTTCATTTTTACTATTTTAATTCATAATTCATTAATTGGATATTATGGACTCCATAAAGTAAATCTATTTATGAGATAATTACGAAATGGCATTCCTCTAAGGGAATAAAAATTTAATTAAATTGATAATTAAGTACTGCGTATTTTAAAATAGGGTGAATAGGGTACTGCGATTTTAAATAGGTGATGATAAAATATTGTGATCGAGAATATACATGTAAACAAAAATTCAAAACGCTAAGACATGAAGAAGTTAGTGAAAATCAATTACTAAATTGCATCTTTGCAGACATGAAATAAATCAAGTTAAGTAAAAAGCTATAAAAAAAGTAATCCTTCTGATCAAATTAAAAGCTTTGATTTGTTAAGTGTTTGAAAAGAAAACATTTTATTTAAACCGTGTACTTATCGTTTATTATTTTCACAGCTTACTGCTTCTTATCTCCAAAAAACTCCAGTTTTAATAGAATTGGCCTTATGTATACATTTTCTGCTTTATGCTAATGAGAGGAATCTGATTTAAGTGTTTGAAATATGGTTTGTCATAACAACCTTCATCCCTCAGTTCAATGTCTGACGATTAGTGTCATCCATGCTAATTTATTTCAAGCGTGGGTTTACTGCATACTTCAAACTAGTTAAGCTAGTTTTTTTTTTTTTTTCAGGAATTCATTAGTATTTTTTCACTTGACCACCACTCCCATATCATCCTCAAAATGTATTTCTTGGAACCATTTCCAAGACATCTTACTATAGTTAGCAGTATAAGCATTTTCGATCTGTTTTACTCGTGTTACTTATCGATTTGACAGGCTGAAACTAGAATTACATATGATGGGATGAAAAATAAAGATTTAAAAAATAAATAAAAATATATAAATAACTAAAAAGTGGGGGATGAATGTAGGAATAAGATATTGGATTACACTTAAGTGTTTAATCAAAGAAGTACTTTACTCATATATCGTTATTAATAAATAGACAGTAAAAAAAATTTAATGATTGCAGTTGGTTAGGAAAAAAACTACAAAGATAATCACGTAATCAGGTAGTCTTCCTATAGGAATCTACATAATTTCCCCTTCATAGCTAGTTATTAAGGTATGCAGAATATTATTAACTGCAAATTTAAAAGTACTTAAATCTGTTATTATTCTTTTAAAGTATTTAACATATTAAAAATATCAAAACAGCTACAGTAATTTTTTTTTGTTTTTAAAATATTATAAAGCTTTAAAAAAGTGACAAAAATTCTAATTTCCTTTTAAATACAAAATATCTCTAAATAACTATAAGCAATATTCATTATTAGCTGAATTTTACAACACTCAACAAATTCACATACGAATAGCCGTAATCTCGCCTCCCAAAATGCATATATTGAACAATAATATATCAAGGGTTTTTAGAAGGACGTATTATCTCCCTCCCATTCTATTATATCATAAAAAGGGAAATACATGGTTATATTTTTTTTCATACCTAGCTTGTGGATCATGTAATCATGCATATTTATTTCTTTTGCCTTTTCCTTACGACGATGACAATAATCTAGCAAGTAGTTCTTTGGTATTCTACAATTCTTAACCATTTATATAAGAAAATATTACTAGCAACAACAATTCAGGAAACAAATACTAAAATCATTCAAATTATGAGTCCATGGAAAGTATGAGTTACAGCTCTTACTTTCCTAAAACCTTTTTCACCAATCATTAATTGATTTAATCCGACGTTTTAATGCATAACATAACATATAAGCCAGCGGAAGTGATCTGTCTGAAACTTTCTTACATAATCGCTAATAAATCTCTTAATTATATTGCTATACCAGTCTGATATTGTATTTTAATCTTATTTAATTGACAACAGATTTTTTTAACGATTTTCGACTCAAGAAATTTTCGGCAAATTATTTCAAACGATTCTGTTTATTTTCTTAATGTTTGATACATTTAAAATTAATCATTGTTAATTAATCGATCTTTCAGATTCATTCTGTAGTACTTTTGAATAAAAATAAAACAGAATAAAGGAAATTAAAAATTTCTAATCTTTATAGCGTTACCCCAACTGGAGTAGAAAATTCACGCATGCGCATTGTGTTCTAATTGTTGACAACTATTTTCAACGGACACGGACTTGGTTTTGAAGGCTTAATATGTTTTCTATAGATTATTTCAAACGATTCTGTATATTTTTTTAGTGTTTGATGCATTTAAAACTAAACATTGTTAATTAATCGATCTGTTCATGATGAATCTGAGAAAATTTTGTTGAAAACTTCTTGAGATATTATATAAATTAAGAAAAATATTCTTTAGTGCCCATAAGGTTTAAATACTCAGCGACTCTGTTTTCAGTACTCATATTTCAAAAAATGCTTCGTTTCAGTAAAAAAAAAAATTAATTGCAGTTTAGTCATTTCCACTTTTATTTAAAGCATAAATTCTATGGGAGCTAACAGAAAATTAGAGAGATACATATTACGTTATGGCCGAAGGCCTTTATAATATTATGAGCGAATTATATGACTAGTAAAATTTGAAGTTTTGAAATATTTTAATGAAGAAACAACTAAAATGGGAATTCCATAAAATATTTAATTATTAAAATTTTAACGTTCATTAAGATTGGCGAACCGGCTGGTTGCCAAAGGCGGCTAGTATAAAATATAATTCTTAAATTCATTTTCTAATTGGAAGTACATACCTATCTTTAACAGTCGGAATCGGATCAGAAATTATATGACATGATTAGATTGCGGACCCTATATAGCACTTCATATATTCCTTACATATTAGGTTTCTTTACCCATTAGTTTTATTAATACCCGTTAATAACTAATTATTAACTGTACTAACTTATTTCAACTAATTTATAACTGGTTTGAAAATTTTCTTTTCTATTTATCAACTAAAAGCCCAAATATTTGAGGTGTTTGTGGATTATGCACGATTTTTATATGGAATTATAACAATCATGAATGATTTAATTTTACGTTACAAGTTTAAAACTAGAACGAATGATCTGTAAAAATCTTTCTTGCACTCTCTAATAAAGGTGTTATTCTGCTTTTTCCAAGCATATTTTGTTATCTGTGAAATGAATGAATTGACTATGAATGCTACGATATTCAAAATTTTATTTCATAGTGCTACGTATGAGAGTTGGGTATTTCGTAGTGCCGTATAGAAAACTAGTGCTAGTGTATTAATTACATGATATTGGCGAAAAAATAGTTACGGAATATCAAACTTCGGCGATTTTTTTGGCGATTATTCGTTGACATATGGTTAATATACAAGTAACAATATATCGAATGTATTTCTTACTCCTTTTCTCCCATCACTTGAAATTAAAATTTGACATAGAACTACAATTGCAGGCATGAGATCACAAATGTCATCTATATAAGTCATTGTGTTTCGAGTTATTGCTTTTACATATTGAAAAGAATCCACATTTTTGATGCTAAAACTATAATCAAAATATTCCTTACCTATGTTTCTATGCGTTGAATTATTGCGCTTACATGCAAGCAAAAATACTGGTGAACAGGCAATCGATCTTGTTTAGTTCGGGATATGATACAAATCTACATTTTCAATGCTAAACCTGTGTACTAAATTTTACTTTCAATGTTTTGCGGTTACTGTGATCACTTGTACTAAAACAATCAGATAGATAGATATTCCCTGAAAAGATTTCTTTAAACATTTGGTAAAAATTTTCGCATTTGGTTCACATATGAAATTTTATTCATTTAGCTGAATAAGTTCTTGAATTATAGAATTATTAGAGAGAGAGAGAGAGAGAGAGAGAGACATAATTTCAAAAATGTGCTTTTTGAACTCAGGGAAGTCTGAAATTAAGTCATCTATCAAAATTTAGAGATCTAAATGTTTGAAGACTGTAATATTTTCTCGGTGTATACGAAAAAGTAAAAAGAATAATTCTATGCACTTATAATGCGTGTGCATTTTTGTTATTTTAATGTAGAATTAAACTATGCATTGATAGGACGAATACTGTATGTTGAAAAGCATTGCGGAGGAGAAAAAAGTATTAAGACGTTTGTTCCTTTCAGGTAACCTTCATTACATGTGAGTGAAAATAATTAAAAGAATACAATTTTTTTTTATATACATTGGTACACAAAAGAAAATTTATCTGACGAATATAGAATTTTGAATAATTTTCTCCTGGAAAGGAATTACATCTAGAACATTTTCATGGAACGTATGTGCAAAGAGTCGGTAAATTGTGCATAATATATTTATTTCATGAAGATGGCAATGATATATTTTACAAAGAACCTTCGAAAATGCTGTATGTTTTTTTCTTTGTTTCCTGGTAATGAAGAATTCAAACATATTTTCAAAAATTTACGTGTATTTTAATATTTATAATTTTGAGTTTACAGTCTACAGTTTGATAAAAAAAAAATGTCATTTATGTACAAGGTCTACATGTAAAAGTTTATCCAGTAGTTTATGATGTTCTTATTTGTGTCCATATATAGATGTATAATGGACTAAGTCTAAAAGTACTTTCTTAAACTTGTAAAGACCGAAACCTCACGTGTATACATTAACGAAAAATATAGTATTACTTCGTTTCGCAAAAAAATGTGAAAGGTAAGGGATTTTCTAAATGCTGTCACACAATATGGAGAATATTACCCTCTTTTTTTTTTTTTTTTTTTTTGCTTTTTTCATTCAGCCTGTATTAGATTATGGGATACAAAAATTAACATTTGCAGAAGAAGAAAATGACAGAAAATAATATAAAACCTTTGCAAAGAATTCATGCATAAATTATGCATGCAAAGACTATTATGTTTAGAAATCATATCCCTGCTTTCATAAGTAGAGAAAAAAATAAGATAATTCTTACTCATTCATCATAAATAACAATAACACACCACACAAAATAATTAAGTTCCTGTCAAAAAGCTGCTAATGTCGTTAATTAAGACCTAAATAAACTGATTCTCTGTTAATTTTGTTTTCTTATTTATACAATGCAAAAAATGGCTTTTCTTTTATTTCTATTTTACAGTTGTTCATAATTAATTTTTCAATGATTTCTTTTCACCTTAGCTGAGGAACAATACTCCTGAAATGTTGTAATAATGGCATTTTTTTAAATGTCCAAACCTTCATAAAAATGAGTAAAAAGCTAAAGTATTAAACTAAATTATTGTAATATGCAAATTAAAAAGCAAATAACACAAAAATTTTAATAATCATAATATTATTACAAAATTTTTCAAATCATTTTTTTTATTTATTCTACAGTGTTGTTTTCTACCCTTATGTTTGTTTCTTGTTAGCTTTATAGTGGATAATATAATAAAGTTTCCCTTATTAAAATATCTTGTAGGAGAATAACTTTAAACTGATTAAGAGTTACCTTTATATATATATATATGAAAATTTAAGTTAAATTTCTGGCATCTCATTGTTTTTTTTTAAATTACAGCATTCAGCTATAAAAACCATTGTATAATTTGATGAATTGAGAAAAAGAGTGTGGCATTCAATCACTACTACTTATAAAAATGAATGTATGTGTATGTGTTGGGGCTTGGCGCTCTATAGGTCAGACCTTCTGACTTATAACTGCCAAATTTTGCACATATTTGCTTAGATGGTTAGAATGGAAACATCAAAGCGACGTTTATTGAAATTTTAAATAGAATGTATTGAATTTAAATAGAATAGAATGGAAGTAAATAAAATATTGGTGTTTTCCCGCAATAAATCCTAAAATTATTACTGCACAAATCTGATTTTTATACTATTTAAAAAAAAGTAAAAAATATCTCTTTATAGTGCCAATTTACGAGGCATTCAAATTTTTCTAGAATTTTGATAACTTTTTTAAGATAATTTTTCTTTTGCCAAACTTCTAAACACAGATAAGATTGTTGTTTTGAAATTCAACCCGTTTTGATTATTTCATCAAATGGATAGTATCAATATAATGACATGATTTTTTTCCATTGTTTGTTGAAAGCCAGAGAAAAAAAGATATTGTTTAATATCTGTGCATTTTACGAAATGAATGAAAAAAAAAACCGAATTTACAGCTAAAGCAAAATTTAAAAGATAGATGAACCGCATATTTACTCTTAAAACAGTTCCATGATGTCCTAGGACTGATCTTCATTAGACAAGTTCGTATACATAGTCAATTACAGTAACATGGCATCTTTTCCTAACGGTTTGGTGGAATCATGGATATGAAAATGTATCCAAACAATTTAATTGGAATTAAATATAACCAATATCTTCAAAGAAACAACTGGTTTCCAAAGGCGACTTCTTTTAAATAGAATGATGTATAATTGATGATCGTTCCCTGTTTGAACTTCAACGAATTATTAACATTTGAGTTCTGAAAAATGGTGGTAGCCAAACGAACGAATTCGATTATGAAAGAAAAAAAAGTTAGTTTTGAGTTATTCTGATCCAATATTTCTGGTATATCTTCGGAAAGAGCTCCTCAATCGATCCCAGAAATTCTTACGCTAAGTATTAAATATTTCATATCTATTCAGTCGCTTAAGAGTAATCGAAAATCGAACATGTTGCAACGGCCGGACTGAAAACATCTAATTTATTCAACAACTCTTTGTACAAAATATTCATTTTTATTTTTTTACAACTGGCCCATTTCATCCATTTCGTCCAAAATAAGCGCAAATTTACTCTGCAATTACATTTATTTTCTTTTTTTTTTCTCGAAAAAAAAGACTATGTATATAAATAAAAATATGCTAAGAGTTCCGCTTTTCAAATCGAAATTCTTTAAAGGAAATCGTTTTCTTACAAAAGAAGCCAAGAGAGAATTTTTAATCAAGAAATACGCAGTGCCTTGAAATTGCGCCATTGCTTTCAGATGAATTAAAATAAGAAAAATATATCTTTTAAACTGAGAAAGACCTTTTAAAAACATTCTTTCCGTTTATCATAAAAATTAGATTTCTTTATATAAAAGGTGAAGTGGTGGTACGAAAAGATTTTTTTTATATGCCGATAAATTAAATTTTTCATTGATAGTTTTTTTAAAGATAATTGTTATCATTCGAATGCATCAAATAGTATTATAGAAAGAGTGCGCCAAGTAATGTGTTTAGTATTTTAATCAAGTTAATATTTATCAAACATTTTGAAAAGGAAATGCGTTATTTAAAAGAACGCTGAGAATATTTACAATACAAAAAGAAAATATTTTAATCGTTAAAATAATTCGAATTCGAGATTTTGCCACATCTCCACGTTTCAGATCTTCCAGAATCCGGAAAACACTTTTTTAGAATTAGTCTGTTTCTCTGCAAACGCGATAAACTAAAAAACGGTTTCATCTAGACTGATGAATTTTTTGTATGTGGCCTTTACACCAAATTTGTGAATAAACTCCTATCACATGGAGACAATCTATTTAAGAGCCACAAAACATAATAACCTAAAAAAATAGTGAATAGAAAAATTTGGCTTACAGATTATACATCTTAAAACACACTTCTTTTTTCAGATTTTCAACAAAATCAGTGAAGGAGTTTGTCGTCTACCGATCAGTACATTTTAGTGAATGAAAACACAATAAATAAACAAAAACTTAACAACTTAAATAAACGAAATTTAGAGCATTATATTATCAATAAATTTGTAGCAAATCCCAAATTTTGGTTGTAACCGATTGAATATAAAAAGCATTCAAAATGCATACTCATTTTTCTTCACTATCGTACGAAGCACTCATCTGCGGAAAATAGATACATAAGTTCTATCTGAAGGTATGAAATTATTATGCTGAATAAAGCAGTATAACCCTGTGTGATTGAAGCGCATAAAGGACAGTTTCGAGAAGATCTCACTTATTGCTTTTCGTCAAATTTCTATATTTATCTGACGAAAATGGTTACTTAGTTGCATAATTACTTCAGCTCATCCTGTTAGCGGAATGGAAATAATATCTTCACACCAAAACGTTGCAAAACCCACCAGGGAAAAAGCATTCAGCTATTTAATATATCTATGTTAGATCCAATGGATTGAAACTCGTCCTGCACTCTGGTAAATTAAAAAATAAAGTTTAGACGTTTCTCTGTGAGTATGGCTAATACATGCAAATATATCGAACAAAATTTTGTGGAATTCAAAATATTCTTATACTGTGGATCTAAAGACAAGGTCTTAATCTTGACTTTAAAAGTTAAAAAAAGGCATAATAATATATCAAAAGCAATATTAATTATATTAATGTTTGACTAAATTTTTAATAATATAAAATTAATTGGTCAATTGTTGTTCGTATTAATAGAAATACTTAATGACTTTTTTTACTTTGTTTGAGCACCTTAATAATAAATCTTAAGAAATTAAATTATACATTCAATGTTCCTGGAAACAATTTTTGTAATCAAAATATATTTTAGAACATTCAGAATATACATTAAAATTGGATATGACTTTGAGAATTTCTATAAAGGCTTTTTTACAATTAAATAATAAATTTATAAAAATACAAAAAATATAAACTTTACAAAACATCCATATTTTATTTCATAAAAATGTATGTATCATGAAAATAGGAGAAATAGGAGTTTTCAATTGCAAAGATACACCATATTAATTCGAGTCATTCATTTCATTATGTATTATTTGCCAATATTTTACAATATTCTAAAATCTTATTTATAAAGATTTTTATACCGATTACAAAGATTTCTCATCTTGATTTTTGCTTATTTTGACTTTATTGAATTAGATTACATTTCGGTTAATATATAATTTAGCAACAGTTAGCTGTACATAAGAAATGAAGGCTCTGACATCAAGTCCAGAATAAACTTTGCTTAACATAAAAAAATATAAATAATTTAATAAATAAATAATTTTTTTAAAAATTAAAAATAATTTAAATATTTTTTTAAATATTTAATTTTAAAATTAATATTTCCTAGAAATTTATACATCATGAATTTATTTACCTATAAATAATTTCAACGAATTGCATTTATTTGAAAGCAACAGTCTTTGGTAGCAAATTAGTACTACACGAATATTGTGGTTTTTAATACCAATTAAATCTCTTACTTATTGCAATATTCGTGTTTCTTCTAGCAAAGCATTTTAAATCATCAAATTGTAATAGACATCAAAATCTTTATATTTTAATAGCTTATACTATTCTGTTCATTCTGTACACGAATCTCCTTAATGAAATCACCCATGAAGTCATAAAAATATTAAATCGTAATGTTCGGTTCATTGAGCACACGTGATATTTAAACTCTATTTTCTTATTTCTAATGAAAACTACAAAAATATTAAATCGGATTTTTCTTCCCTTGCTTTTAAAAATAGAAGAAAAATCACTAAATTAAATATTTGAGAAGCAGAGAAAACAGTTTGAATTCAGTGCAACAGAGTATGAGTATTATTAATTAAAGAGCGTTATTGATTAAAATTTCAAAAAAGGAAAAAAGAAATACCCTTAGAGGTGCACCTTCCCACCTTACAAAGTAAATTTTTACTACATTTTATAGCTTTATATCAATCCCTCTGGCCTGTAGAGCGCCAATAGACTCAAATTTTTCTATATTATTAGCAGAAATGTAACGGAAACCCTAATTTATCTCTATAAGGATTGGAGTTGCATCGACGCTCTATTTAGAATAGTTATTGAATTCGATAAATAAATCAAATACAAATAAATTAAATATGGTTGAAAAACATGAAATAATTGTAGTAAAACAATAACGAAGTTTTTACCATTGATTTCAAAATAATTATCTACTGGGAAATTCATGATAATAAACTCTTTCAGTATTAGTACAACATTATGAAAAAAAGTTTACATATCACGTGCAAGTACAAAAATTAAGGGTCTTTTTTGGTGATGTCTCGCCAAACTTGTCAACCTCGTTTCTCCCAATCCGCTCCGCATCCTCTCAGTATCGCGGGAAGATGCTGCGGCTGAAATAATCCGCCAAAATCTATGCCGCGCGTGGCGCAGGTGAAGGAGAACGTCCCCCTTCCGGTTTCTCCCACCCCCCGTCGGTCAAATTGCAAGGCACCGTCGAAATTTCCGCATCCCCCGTCCTCCAAATAGACCCCCGAATATCCCCGGAATTTCTCGTGTTCTTTTTATAGCGAGGGCGTGAGTTATAAGAGGGGTGGTGTGGAAGTGTAAGGTGACAGAATAGAAGGTGTTGGAAAGGAAGAATAGAATGTACTTAACAACCTAACCGATGTGTCGTTCGAGACACTACAATGTACATCGGGGGGAGTATTATGAGACTATTTTTGAGAGAGGCGCATTCTTCTGAAGGTTATGGTTCCCGTTACAGTCATTATATGACGCGCGGGGACGAATGCTGTTAATCTATTCACTTTTAAGATGCGTAATTTTATAATAAAGAAAGGTGCTAATAAGAGAGGAAGTGAAACTGAATGTTTGCTATGTAGTTGTCCTGTCTTCTTTAGCACTAAAGAGGCAGAAAAATAATGATAAAAAATGTCCGAATTTAAGTGGTTTAACGGTCCGACATTTTTAAACATGTAAAAATAAATAAACCAAAAAAAGATAAATAAATAAACGTTTTAAAAAAGTTGTTGTTTTATAACTTTTTCCCTGGTATGCTTTAATTCAGTTTATAATGGTTATTAGTTATTGTCTATTCTCAGATGTGGAAATCCTCCATACTTTTGCGCATGCATTTAAATATTGCAAACTGCATATTGTGCATGTATTAAAATGGAGGTGAAATGAGAGCTGAGATTGAGATAATCACATTTTATTTAGCAATTCGGTAAATTACGATGATTATTGATATTATACAGCATTGTATCAGTGGATAATCTGCAAACTTCAACAAACCATATGCACAATAAATACATAAATTTTGAATTAAAACAAAATATTAATGATAAACATGAAATATAGAAAAAAATAAACGAAAAGAAAGTGGATCTAACAAGATTTAAATTATAGACAAACAAAGAATTCATGAAACGCGTTCATTTTACTCAGAACTTATTTCTTTTCAGTAGATTAAATCATTCAGAAATGATAAATTTGGTTTTTTAAATGACCAATATCTTTTGCAGTCTTGTATTCTCAGCAATACCAAAATTAATACTTATCATGACTGTTATTAATTTATATATGATGATAACTGATAACTAATTTTTAACGTAACTATTTAACGAAACATAAAAGAACCGAAATGTACATATCGTCTGTATACATCATACTCTCATTTTTAGCTTTGGTAAAGGAGTTTCAACTACTAGGTAAACACAAACACGGTTATAAAGAATCCCATATAAAAGTTGGGATTAAAACAGCATTTCTGAAAAAAAAACAAAAAAAAAAAACAGCATTTCTGAAATTTTGGTTTCGTTCTCTTCTTTAATCTTCTTCTTTCTCTTTCTGGTTCAATTAGTTTACGATAAGAAGTGAGTACTTGTATTTGAAAACCTAAATATTAAAAAAATACCCACAATATATGAATTCGTTTAAAATCACATAAAACAGATCTATTAAAAATATTACTATTTGAATAATTTATCTTATAACCTTCCAGTACTGCTCCAGTACTTCTTATTCCTTGTGAAAACAATAAAAATATTAAATAAAGTCTACTTTCTTAACTTTCAACAATGAAATAAACTCGCGAGATAAAAATTTTGGCGGGAAAAAAAACATTTTCAGTTTTAATTCTACAATTAAATATCATGTTGAAAAAATTTTAGGGGGGAAATTTTTTTATAATTATCAAAATTTCGAAAGTATTGTTTCACAGTTAAACTGTTATCATTAAAAATACCTTTTTAAAAATTTTAAATTGGCACAAATATCAGTTTTTTTATAATTTCGCTAAAGAATTCGCTTAATCTTTAATTAATTAAAATTCTTATTAAGGTTTTTAATAAATCGCTTCTGTGATATCCATTCTCTAAATAATGCATATATCAAGTTTGGTGTTTCCGGCTCAAACGATGCGTTCTGTAGAATGCCAACAAACGATGCGTTCTGTAGAACGCCAACACACACACTATTATAAACTCTTTTATTATTAGCAGAAATTCTTTTCAAGTAAATTATACTTATATTTATCTAACGCCTATCCCAACAAAGATGTAATTGCTTTCACTTACTTTGTTCTTCCTAAATATCTTTATGGGCCTTTAAATATATAATATGTCCTATGCGATGTGCTTATCAATGTTTTAAATACAGAGTATGAGTGGGTGAAAATACAAAACACTCTTTATAAATTTCGAATCTTCGCAACAGGCATTTAAAAAAAATGGACACTTCCATTCTGGCACTCCTCTGACTCATAAACATCTCACAATAGAACAATTTAAACTTATTTACCCTTAAGACACATTTATCGACATTTCCCGTAATTGCTAACTCTGAATTACTGTTCGTTTTCCGCATTTAGAAGAGAACACAGCGTAACTTTATTGGTTCAACCCCCTTTGACTGATTAATCCTTTTGTTTACATACCTACAGCTCCGATCGAGAGGTCGCTATTTACATGCATATGAGATCAGCTGTCAGCAGCTGGATTTCTAATTTGTTGATTCAACTCTCAGGAGAATTAGTTTATATTTGGGTTGAGACCAATAAAGATGTTTAAATCTGATTGATGTATGATTTCTGAAACGACAACTATCGCCTGCGGGATTTTGATAAGTTTAAAGGGACAACATACAATTTAGACATTTATTGATTATTTTGATATCGATGTGATTTCTTTCTTTCAAAGCAATAAATTTTATTACATCTTTTGGAATTTTTGCTGTTAAGTATTAATAGAATTTACAGGAAATTCATTAAAAATGTAATCGCGTTAATCGAAAATCGAATTCTTTGGAAAATGTAACTATTAATTTCTAGAACAACATAAATTCAATGGTGTAAAATTACATGATATTGCCAAATGGGTATATCATTTAACATATAATTGCATCTTAACTTTCGCTATATTATCGTCTCAGTGTTTGTGCATCCTCCAATATGAGCATTATATTCCAAAATTTAATTAGAAAGGCATATTTCATGCATATCACGTGAATGCAAACAAACTTGTCAGCAAGACTGACAGATGGTGGATGCTTTACTGGATTTGGTTTAAAATTTGATATGAATCTACACTTTAAATGCGAAATGAGTGCATCAATTTTTTTCTAAATGCCTAGCTCTTACCTAATATAATAGCTATACCTAATTTTATATACTTTTTATAGCTCTTTGTTCAGTAGATATCAAGTTCCTCTGTTCATGAACAGCCAGCAGACAAAACTCCTATTCATGGATTCGTTCAAAATTTAATAGAAATATACAGATTTGGTATGTACAAATTTCAACATTTTTTTTTTATTCTCATATGTTTTTTATTTTTCTTGTTCACAGATAGACAGACATGATTTCAATAATCTGTTCCTAGGGCTCAGAGAGGTCTGAAAAATAGAGATTCATTGAAATCTAGCATTTAGCATTTGAATTTTTTGATGTTAACAATACTTTTTCACTTCCTACTATTAGTTCACATTCTCCCTATATATATATTTATTTATAATCTTGTTCAAATTTTCAATCGCTAATAAAATACTTTTTATTCATCCACTCACGTTCCAATACATTTTTTAAAACTTGTAGTGGATGACACTTGATGTTAATACATTTTTTTTTCAAATATTCATTCATTAATTAAATCTAATTAATTCCGTCTACCATTTTCGCCAAACCCGATATTATCGCCAAAAGGTAGCTTTGCGCCAATAACCACAAATTACTTTTCATTATGATGGTGCCAAAGGATTGGCGCATTCTCGTCAATCCTTTGGAGCATTTTCACCAGCGTTGACATAATAATCCCAAAGTACTTTTCGAAGTAAATTGTAAGTTTCTCAAAGTATTTTTTTTTTTTTTTTGCACTTTTCGAAGTTCTAGAAATTTTATGGTTACAATAAAAAACAATCGATAGGTACTATTAAATAATGCCTTCAATTTAATCTGAAATTTTTTGATACTTATTTTTTGATACTTAATAATTTTTTGATAATTATTTAATAGAAAGTAAATAAAATAAATTTTTTCTTTGTTGATCTAAGTAGGAATTTAATTTATTTTTTATATTACTTGTTTTATATATAACTACGTATAAGAAAAAATTAAAATGAATTGCAGGCTTATAACTCTATCTTTATTATGTTCTAGAATCTTAGCAATGCATGCTAAATTTTAAAATTTCTTCCAAATTTTAATTCCATATTTTATTCCATCCAAATTTTCCTTTGTTAAAAAAACTATAAGCATGTATTACTGGCCCTTTTCTTCAAAGTGTTTTTTTTTGGGGGGGGGGGGTAGGAGTGTAAAATGTTCAAATTTGCAAACGCTTACACAAAAACTTGACATAGAAACTTATAGAAAACTTAACATAATGCAATGAAGAAGAAAAACATAAAAGAAAAATATCAAAAGAAAACATAAAAAGAGCAGAATATACTTATAGAAAACTCTGTCATTTTTATTATTTTAGCATTCTACGGTTACTCGTGGAATTCAAAAACTTCACATCCATCTTCATGCTGCAAAGTTTAGATGGATCAAAATTTCATACAAAAAATGTATAAGAAAAAAAGTCCATACATTTTAGAAGAGTTTATCCCCTTTTACTAAACAACAGCAATACAAATAAGAATCCTGCACATAAAAAAAAGAGTTACTGCATATAAATAACGCAACGTCAAGTAAGAATTCTTCCTATCTTAAAGGGAATGGCTCTGATGGGGGATACGAAAAAGGGGTTGATTCGGAGGAAGGGGGAATTTTAAGAACACCTCGAAAGCCTTTAAGAAAAGAGAACTGCACTCCTGTTAAGAAAAATCGGCCCATTCCTTCAAATCCTGCTCTTCTTTTCATAAATCTGAAAAAGACCAATTAGAGTTTGATACCTGCCATTCATGGAACGCTTTTCCACTTACCCATTTGGAAATTTCCCAGCAGTCTTTCATCAGTACACTTACAGAGAAATGAACGAGTTCATTTTTTTTTAAAGGGGTGCACAAAAAAGTAATTAGGTAGAAGCGTAGCAAGGGAGGGATAAACGTTGTTAGTAGGACACTTAACATTAAAACTCTTTCTTTCTTTTTTTTTCCTTCTATTGGAGGGTTGAATAAAATATTGCTGACGGAAATTCGAAGAGAAAACGGGATCGTGTTAAATTGGAGAACTAATTGGTGAGTAAAGATTCGAGAACATCTGCTCATTTCTTTGAAGGAAGTTTTTATTATGTTATTCTAAGAATGCTAATTTTTTTCTCGATATAAATACCAAACATCATAAAATTATTAAGAGATTTTGTATCTTTGATCAAAGCAAATCATTTCTTGCTATATATCAAGCTTCGTTGAATCATTTTCTCATTATTTCCTAGAGTGTATATTCTTGGTGTATTTACTTCTAAATATTTTTTAAACATTTTTTTTTCTTTTTTACACTCTCGTTTACGTAGTATACAGTATAGTGATCGTAGAAAACGCCAAACTCGAGATTTTGATGAATCTCCATGTTTTTTTATGTTCTCCATGTTTCATTCCAGAATTTGAAAAACAGATTTTTGAAAAATTTTGTCTGGTTGAGACAAAGATAACTCAAATGAATCTTTCTAATCGAAACAACTCCGTAACATCATAGGGCTATTAAAAATATAAATGTCCTATTCATCTATCTTCTAAATTTCGTGATAATATAACTTTTTTTTCACCTTCTCGTATACGTAGTGTAGAAAAGGTATCGTAATCGTCAAAAATTGGAATTCGTAATTTTGACGAATCACCACGTTTTAGACTTCTCTGAATTCCAAAAGCATATTTTTGGAAAATGCCCATCTGTCTGTCAGTCTGTGACAAAAACTAAAAAACGCTTTGAGCTAAAAGGATAAAATTTGGTATACTGTCTCTATACTAAATTTATAGATTTCTGTCACATTTTGAGTAAAATTCGCTCATAGAAAGTCTTTCTGTCTGGCCGTTTGAATATAATTTGAAAAGATAACAGCAAAGCAAAAAGAACTAGAAGGATATAATTCGATACACAGAATTAACATCTATAGTCTAGACAACTCTCAAATTTTCAATCAAATCCAACATCAGATTGACTGTCTGTCGGTCTGTACTTTTAGAAACATCTAAACGCGATAATTCAAAGTCACGATGACCTAATTATATCAAATTTTGTATGTGATTTTTTTACTACAATTGTTGTTTTGTGTCACATGTTAATTTCAATCTGTTGGGAAATACGCGTCTAAAATACAAATTTGATTTAGGATACTATTGGGTTGTTCGGAAAGTAATTTCGTTTTTTTTTTTTTTTTTTTTTTTTTTTTGGAAATGAAAGACAGTTTTCGTATAATAAACAAATACTTTATTAAATTATATATTGGTCGTTCTGGTCCAACACCTTTTGCCATTTTTCTGGTAGTAGCATCATTCCACGCTCATAAAATTTTTGGTCTTTGCTGCCGAAAAACGGATCGAGGTGGTTTTTGACCTCCTCATTTCAGGTAAAGGTTTTACCGTCTAAAAAATGTAGCGAACCAGCTCTGGCACTGGCGTACTGTCAACACACCTTCTCCATATACATAGGTCCATTTCTTTCTGGCTTGAGCAGCATTTTTACCCTTTCTGTAGTAAAATAGTAAGTAAATAAAAATGCTGCTTATCGCTCTCCATATTTAAAAGGGCGCCAACCAAAAAATACTGCGTAGAATTAATTGGAATTTTTCACACACAAGCCTTGCTATATGAGCTCTCAAAGCATATAAAAATTATACGGCTTAAATGTGAAATTGGGTGCAAAAAAATACAATTAAATCCTCTGTCGGAAAAAAACGAAATTACTTTCCGAACAACTCAATATTAACAGCACACCTGGAATTAATCGCCAAATAACTAGCCAAAGATGACACTATAGATTCAATAAGATTGCTAAATTAAAGTTAAAGATTAATGTTTCATAATTATGCAATATTAATGCATAATTATGCCATGCAGTGCAAGACATTCTTTGGAATAACACCTTTATTACCCAATTACCAATTACCCAAGAAAGTTTGGGGGGACCACTACCATCTTGTAGCTGTTTATTTTCTATTTTTCAAAGCACCATTCGAAACAGTTACACAAGTTACCCGTTCTTAGATCCGGGTTCGAAAAACCCCTTACTTTGAAACTTTTAAAATAGGTTTCTATGGAAAAAGAAAAAAAAAGAGAAAATTGACTGAACAAATTAAGAATTTCTGCTTCGAAGCACATAAATCATCAAATCAATTAAAAATTTAAAAATAGATTACAATAATGTACCGAAAATGGGGCGAAGTTATTAATCTGTGTCTATTAACAACAAAGATAGTCTTTTAAGAATTCTCCCTCTTCAGGTAATTTTCAGTCTCTATTTTTCAAACTCTTCATCGAGCCAATCCCAGATAAATTAGAAGTGGTAACAAAGTATAATAAGCTATTATACCTAATAATTATGTCCAGACATCCAAGGCGTCAGGGATCTTAGACTGTTTGGATGCTTGATGCAGATCTTTCTCATTTATTGCTAAGTGAACGCGCCTCCGGCTCTTGGAGACTCGGATCCGGTCCTGCGGTTTTACTGAGTAGTTTTCAAAAATAGATCGAATTTTTCTGGCTTCTTTCCTTTCCGGGAATTGTTTTTTGAACCACATGATAAGAAATTAAAAATAATCTCATTGTTGAATTTTTGTCTGACCTGGAAAAATTCCTTTAAATTTACATTATTTGGATAATGTTACCAGTTAGTAAAATCTTTTCATTCTTTTTTTTAATTAATACCGAATTCAAAACTTTATTCTGATGTAATGATCGAAAGAGTAGCATTATTATTTGGTGAATACTTTTTTTTATTTACGTATTTTATTGATGTATTTCCGAAATAAAAGCTGGTTGATATTCACTGTTTAATATTTTTAAAGATCCTAGGAAAAATAAATGCAATGAAAACGATTGATATTAAGTTATTTCAATTTAAATTTTGCAGTTCTCGACGCTCAACGTTTCTTCTTTAATTTTGAATAGTCGAATTATCGTATAGTCGAAACAGAGACAAAATGTGAAATAATCCATCTAGCATAAAACATCAAATAAAACATTAGATGAAGTTTTTTATATATAATACCTATAATTTTCCTAGTTTGCTTTATAATTTTTTTTTCTATCTTTAGTACACACATAGATTTGGGGGGTGGGGGGAGGACAGATGTGATCAATTGTAAATCACATTTTTATTCAATGTTTGGAAAGATTTCAATTACTCAAATGTGTTTGAAAATTTCTTTGTCAGAACTTATCACACTCTGTCACAGTACAAATCGGAAGCCATAGAGAAAGAAAAAGAGTGAAATATTTTGGAATTTAATTAGCTTTTGAATGCAAATTTGCATTCTAAAGTTAATATATAGTTCTTTAGCTTTATAGTTATCGTGATCACTTGTTTTTGGATATAATAAAAATTTTAGGTAATACATTTGATTCAAAATTTGATAGCTATCGACATTCGATATTATACCTTCATACCAAATTTTATTCATCCAGCTCAAAGCGGTTTTGATTAATTGTTTCCTTAAGCAGATATGAACCGGCAAAATTCCAAACATGTGGTTTTCGGACTCAGGAAGATCTGAAAATGGAGATTTTTCAAAATCTTAAAAATTAAATTGTTTGATGATTCAAATAATTTCCTTTTGTGTCCTTCATATACGAGATGGTAAAAATTATTCAATTTATTTTTCTAATTCTTAGAATAAATAAATGTGACTTTATAAGTGCATCCATTCTTATAAGAGCAAATATTAGTTTTTCCCTTTAAAATACATGAATAGTTTAGTTTAGTTATGTTAACGTCCCGTTTGAAGCAACACTAGGGCTATTTTGGGACGGACCTCGTAATTTTGAACCGCGGTCAGATGACGAGGACGACACCTGAGCTGGCATCCCCCTCTCCACACCACATCAGCGGAAGGACGTTTGGTCAGGACGGATTTAACCTGCAACAGACCCCCTTACACGACGGTTCTTTGGTGGAATCGGGTCTCGAACCTGAAACCCTCCGGTTCCGAAGCCGAGACCTTATCACCAGGCCACCGCGGCCCCTTAAAATACATGAAGGCCTGGCATAAAATAAAATCACATAACGATTATAATCCCTAGAACCTCAACTAATCCTTGAATGACAGAACACACAATACCCGATTTTTTTTTTGTTCGAAAACGGATATTTCCTTTATTCTTGTTAAGAACGAAATCCAAATCCCTCCGTAAACTTCATTTTTAGTTTTTCCCAAAGTTTTCGAGCTATCGATTCTGCACTGTTTGTACTGAAGGCTAAAACAAAGACATTTTTTTTCCTCTTTTTCTGTGGAAATCCAAACATGGAGGGAGAGAAAATAAATGGGATAACTTATTGCAAACTTCTCTTGGAAGAATAAAAACGAAAATAACGCCACTGAAAAATGGGCGTTTGCAGCAGGAGAAAACTGGATTTTCCCACTGACACGGCTCTCTTTCAACGAATGAAAGTGGGCAAACAAAATCTAATTTTTTGCTTTCCTTTTTCCGAATGTTATCTATAACTTTTATGGGAAAGAACGTTGAATGCGAAAGCTGCATTCAGCAAGTGCTAAGGATAGATCTTATACTTTATCTTGCTTTTTAAAAAAAATGGGGGGGGGGGGGGGTTTTTTTTTTTTCACGAGCTCATGCATCTGTTCCACATAAGTCTCCTTTTCTAAATGATAAAATATTTTAGGTTTTATTTTTAAATTTTGCTACCAGTTCTTTCAATTCGCTTCATTTTTGTATATGAAATCCTAGACACAATGTTTTAATCTCTCTTTCAAGAGCAATTTTATTTCCTTTTCTGTTCAAATATTTTAATAGCTTTCCAGATAAAAACGTAATTAAATAATTTATTTTGGTTTAACGTACGATAAAAATCTTTAAATCTTTGCGAATGTTTGCATCATAACTTACTTTTTAAGCTAAATATTTTTTTAAAAAGAAATATTTATTTATTATGGGCTTTGTTAAAAAAAATTTGTCCATGTCTTTGAATATATATTTATTGTTTTGCTAATATTTAAGGATGTTCTTCGCTGTTTAAGCCTAGAAATGTATTTACGCTATTTTTCGTAAAAGCTTAAAAATACTTAAATTGGAAATGAAATAAAATTTCTAAATAAGAAATTAAAATACTTATTTAAAAAACGAAATTATGATATTAAATGAATAAAAATATTTGTTTAGAAAAAAGGAAGCGAATTGCTTTTTGCTTATTTATTGTTATATATATACACGTGAGTGTGTGTGTTTGTATATACATATTTGTATGTACATACTTTAAAATAAGCGAATGATAGAAATGATTTATTTACAACAAAAACTCAACAACATCTAATTGTGTGTAGCATCGTTTTTATTAATAAGTAACACATTTTGTATGTGTTATCATTATTTCCTATGAAAGTTCGGCTAATGTTATTTCTCTACATTTGTATGCATTAATTTTTCGGATTAGAAAAATTCTTAAGCTTCTCAGATAAACCATTTTAACCTATTTTCATATTTTAAGATGTATATGCTATACATGGATAAAACTCATAATTTGTGTGTTTGTGTCTTTTATTTTCAAATAACAAATGCATGATAATGGATAATGGATAATTCATGAAAACATGTTAATATAAAACATTTTTAAAATATATTTCAGCACTTATACAAATCTCAAGAAAAGTTACTTTTTAGTTTAAAATAAGTTCTTTTTTTTTAATCAACTGATGTATTTTTGAAATAATGAATTTAATATCAGTAGAACTCGTATCAGAAAATCAATTTTCGTGTTGCTAAGAAAGTGAGAATTGAAGGTATTGTAAAATAATTTCTTTCCGAATTTACCAATTCTCCAATGTAAATTGATAAGTATGTACACAAATATATTTTTTAAATTGTAAGTATAATTTTACTTTTTGAAATCATTATACAGTTCCAAACATTTTTATGAAGGTGTCATTTCATATTAGAACAACGTTCCGAAGTGAAATAGATGACTGGAAAATTCACAACCTTACGAAACTGAACCGATTTCAACTGATGCAAGTAAAAGTAAGAATATGAGTAACAGCTTGTAGCTTTTTAATTGAAATTCTATAATTTACTGATATTAAACTTACATGTTATGATCATCATTTTCAAGCTAAAAGACAGACTTTTGTATCAAGCGTCAGGTTTTCATGTTAAATTAGATCATATTTCTATATTTTAAATTTTTAATTTTTAAAATTCTTTTTTATACCATAATTTCCATTTTTTTTCATACCATAATTTCCATTTAATGAATCATTCATGCACTATTTCTAAGATCTTTTGAAGATCATTCGAGTATAAAACCTGATATTCATTTTAAACAGCTGGGAAAAAAGAATTTTTAAAATGGCTGGAATTCTGATTTTAATTACCTCATTATTCGTTTCACTATTATAAAATTTAGAATCGGAGAAATTCCGGATAGAAAATTTAAATTCATTTAAAAAAGGACACTTTTATTTGAATTATTAAATTCCATATATTTAAAAAATTTTTAAATTAAATTCTAAGGGTTAAAATTTTCTTTAAATAGCTGTCATCGAAAATTTAACATAAAGATACTACGAAGATTATCTTAAATCTATCTATTCCATGTTTCTGCACCAACGTTCAATTTATATGAAAAAGCATCTTATTTGCTTTACCTCGACTACTGGGAACAATCCATCAAAATCAGCCAAAATGAAGTACAGAGCTTTATATAAAATTCAACATTCCATTCTTCTGAGATATACACTGAAAATCCTTTCAAACAGACTCATTTTAAATCGCGCAAGTTTTCTTTATTTCCAGCTTTCTCAACAGCAACCTAATCACTGGAATTCAACAAAGCAAAAAAAAAAAAAAAAAAAAAGAGATTCTTCGCATACCTAGATGGGTAACTGAAAGCATCATTTTTCATCAAATACGTAATCAAAATCCATTCCGAAATCCTGTTATCCAAAACTGATACAGATACTGGATTCAAAAGGAGAAAAGAAGAGGAACCCTCAATTTCTTTTCACCCATTGAGGAACACTTACCGGTGACTCCGAAGAATAGGAAAACTCCTTCTTTCCCCTTCCTCCACCCCTGCACAGAAAAATCCTCTGGTGGGGGTAAGGGATTCGGAAATATTACTCCAAGAGGAGATCCCACTTTATCGATTTACTGGGTCATTGCATTTTCCTATCTAGTGTAACATCCATCAGATATAAGGCTTGTAGACAGGTGTTTCACGGGGTAAGAAATAAAAGGAATGCATATTTTGTGCCTGCTTCTGCTCAGGTGATATTTAGCGAAGACTGAAGAAAACATTCAGTAGTGAAATTCGATAGTAATGGAGTAGAAGAGTTGGTTGGATGCTTTTACGGATGCATCAACTGAACTGAACTTCAATTTAAGCGTTGGAAATTTCACCACCTGCTAGAGACAGGGTGATTTCATTCAATTGAAAATCCATTGGAAGATAATACCTCGAATGTAAGTCTTTTTCCTCATCCGTGGAGAAAACGTATTGGAAGAAATGTCTCTGTCGTATCTAAAATGACAATGTTTTAGAATTGACGTTAGCTGTCAGGTTCTCATGCTTCGCAATATTGACATGCAAAAAGAGTCTTAACGCGTCAAAAAGGTAGCGGAATATAATAAATTTTATAAATATAGCTAGCAGGAATTGCTTCTGTTTTGATGAAAAGTTTAAATATATTTGCGTGTGTAACTCATGTTACAGATATTGGCAAGGAAAGCGGGTATATTTAAAGCTAATTGCCTCAGGACTCAGGTTTGCCAGAAATATTGGTTATTTTCGTTTTCAGGCAATTCCTTTAAATATAACTTCATGTCAATGATTTCGCCAAATTGACATACAATAAATTCAGGTTGCTTTTGTTGTCTTAAGTTTCATTTATTGTGTTCATAAATCATTCTAATTAATAGAAACAGTTCCATAACATCATAACAATATTAAAAGCATAAACATCAGTTTATCTATCATCTAAACTTCACGATGATATAACACTTTTTAACTTTCTATTATATGTAGTGTAGAGAAAGTATTGAAATTGTCAAAAAATTCGAGCTCAAAATTTTTTCGAATCTCCACTTTTCAGACCTCCCTGAGTTGGAAAAACACATTTTTAGAAAATATCCATCTGTCTGTCTGTGACGAAGATAACTCCAAAACGTTTTAAGATAGAGAGTTGAAATTGTGTATATGGTCTTTACACCTTATTTGCAGAGAAAAATCCATTGAGAGGAAATTTGTCTGTCCTGCTATTCGAATATAAATTACGCGATATCTACAAGACAAACAGAGTTTGATAGATAAGTTTCGGCATACAGATTTAACATCTATAGTGTAGACGCCTGTGAAATTCTGAGCCAAATCCTTCCATGAATTGATTATCTGTCACTCTGTTCTTTCTGAAACATGTAAACGGGATCATTCAAAAACGCAGTGACTTAAATATATCAAATTTGCTATGGGATATTGTGATTAGAATAGCAGTTTTGGGTCGAATCTTTGTTCCAATCTGTTGAAAAAAGGCTTCTAAAACACAAATCTTAATTAGCGCATGTCAGAGAGAAATCGTCAAACAACGCGCCAAAGATAACACAATAGTTTCAGTAAAAATGCTGAATTCGCGCCAAAAGTTAATATTTCGTAACTATTATACACCACTGCTATGCAAGACGTTCTCTATCACGACAAGTTTATTAGAGAGTGCGCAAGAAAGTTTTGAGAAACCACTCCCGCTGATTATCTGTCTTATAAGCTACACAGCCACAGATATTAAACAGAATACTTCGAAAATAGGTTTCAACGGTGAAAGAAAATAGGCGATTAAATAATGGTTGAAACAAGGAAAATGTTTTGAATTTCCAAGACAAAAATGTAATCTATTTTTGGAAATTGAGCAAAAAAGTATGTTTAAAAATATGTCAAAATTCGATTGAGACATGCACAACTATTAAATTGTTATACAATTAATAGTTGTGCAGCAGACTTTTTTAAAATTTTGAAGAAATGTGAAATTTATTTATATGTTGTAATATTTTCGGTAGTTATCTTGGAAAAATTGCCATAAATTCGTTTAATTTTTAATTTATTTAAAATCTTAAAAAAATCGTTCCGATGTGCATATTTCCAAATTCCAAAGTATATATGTGCTACATTTTGTAACTATATCTCAGACATTCTAGTGTAGAGCGACAATACATACACGCACATTCAACTTCATTACTAGTAGGGATGAATAAATCAAGTAACACTCTTTTAAAATTATTATAATATGCCAGACGATCATCGTATAATGCTACTAACACATTTAACAATTTTTATGTTATCAGATTGAAGAAAAACATGAAAAATTTAATAAATTTCCACAAATTTTATTTTGAAAGAAATAAAACCTATCTCCCTTTGATGCTCCAGAAAGGCAGAAAGGGATTATATATTTATATATATAAATATATAAATTTTTATAAATTTTTAAATTTTTCATTTTTTCATGTTACATCGACTTCGAATATCAGAAATCGTGATGTTTCATAAGCTATGTTATGTTCTTGATTTAACATTTGATTATTTCTTCTTTAATTGCTGGAGTTTTGAGGCAAATTTTAATCTTTACTCTTTATAGTAATCAAATTCACCAGCACCCAAACAAGTAGAAAGATATGTTTCTTGTGAATGAATTTTATTCAAAATTTGACAGAAATTTACGAAATTTAGTCTAAAAACCGGGGCCTAAATTTTAGCCATCTACGAGTTAACGTACTCACAGACAGACATAATTCTAAATATATGTTTTTCAGAGAAGACTGGAGCGTGCAGATTAGACAAAATCCAAATTCAATTTTTTATGATGATTACAATGCTTTTTTAAAAATACCGTATATAAAAAACAAAAGATGTAATTTGTTTTAACAATTTAATTAATAAAAGAAAATATTTATTCAGAATATGCAAAAACTAATGAATGCTATATTTAATTAAAATCATGACATGATAACTATGGAATGATAATTATCTTCACTAAAATTAGGTTAAATCTTTCTCTTTTATTTTTACCCCATATTTAAAAATAAATTACAACGATCAGATTAAAAGATAAAGAAAAAAAAATCATTTCAAACCTTGTGTCTCAAAAAAATTTTCAAATTATTTGCAATATTTTTATTTGGTTCTGTTTCTGTAATAAAATTACTCTAAATCTAATAAACATATTTAGTAATCAAAACCAAACCATCAAGGCAATCTAACCAAGGCAAAATCCAAGGCTTTATTTGGAGCCCAAAGCTTGTATTTTGCATAGAAATGACATTATCCGGATTTCTACTAATGTGGATATTATACAATGAACCCGCCCAAACGCATTAATGTTTCTAAGTTAATAAATGTCTTTGTCTCGCTACTTGTTTGTCACTATCGAAGTTTAACTTTTATCTAATTATCGTATGTCCTTCTGATTTTTCAGGTGGGCGTGCGTTCAAATACGATTGCTTTTCTATGTCTCTTAAAATGTATCTTCAAATGTGATTTAAATATACATTATTCTTTTTGGCCGAGTAAAATATTTTCTTGATTTCAAAGAAGTAAGCAATCTAATTTAGATAAACAATCATTGAATAGATGCATAGAGGCTTTTTTAACAACATTTTGCAATTCAACGCTAGCTTGTCTGGAATCTTTTCAAACACTTAAAGCAAATCATTCTTTTTAAATGAAATTTATTTTCATTCACATTAAATAGAAATAAGGCATTCTGACCAAATGTATTTATTAATTATTCATATAATAGTCATTACTTATAGCCAGCTGCCTTTCGCGGCCAGCTGGTTTGCCCAGAATATTAATTGTGCTTCATTCTATTAAAATTTCATACATAAATTTGATGTTTATGATTACTTAAACAGATTATAAGTAATCAAAAAAATTTTGATAAACATTAAAGCCGACATAATACTTTTTTATGCGTATATGAACCTTCCTGATGAAATCGAATCCTATGATGCCATAGTGCCATGAAAATCTAGATACTGATTGATCTGTTTCAAAAAGTGTGTTGCCTTTTGTGGTAATGTAATTGATTGCACTTTTCAGTTCTTCATATAAGCTACTCAAATTTTCTTCCTTCGCTGTCAAATTTTCTTCTTTAATTTCTCAATCTTTTAATGGTTTGAAAGATCATGCATAGTTAATAAGGTAATTTTATTTCTTGTTTTAAAAGTGAAACAAAAAATCAGGATTGTAGCATAATAAGTGTCCATAAAAAATATAAGCCAATACTTTGACAAAGAAGATTTTTTTTTATTTTAAGCATAAAAACAAAGAAATTAATTATTATAAAATGTTTATATATTAATTTTGAACGGAAAATACGATGGGAAAACAAACAAAAAAAATGCGAGATCACAAGTTTTAAATGGTTCTCTATTTTGGCAATCTATTTGTAACAAAAGTGAACAAGAATAATAAATATAAAAAAATATTTTTTAATTAAAATGAATTTATAAGTGTATTAAAAAGGAAAATAATTATATAAGACTTGAAAGTGAAAACAAAAATCGTAAAAACATCAGCCATAGATAGAAAAAAATAAATTCCGATCGTAATTACATTTCTAAGTATTTTAACGGAATTTAAATTTTGTTACGTTTAATATTTTTTGTGGCTTTATAACCGTCTCCTTCTGTTTTCTAAGCCTCAAGATTTTATAATTTTTGCTCATACATCAAATGTTAAAAAGATATTTTTATCTTTTAATGTAGTGTTAAAAAGAGTTTTCATTCTATTTTTTTTTATTTATTCACATGTTTTTGTTTTTGTTTTTATGGTGGTTCAAGATAAGAGATTAAACACCTAAAGTGATTAAGCACCTAATTCATAACACCGTGCGAGAAACATTAAAACCATTCGTTCTGCTTTTTCATTAGTTTGCCTCAATATTTTAGATCTTCATATAACATTTCATCGTGAAGAAAATTGTCTTCTATTAATATTCTAGATTCCTAAACATAAGCAGTCTCATTTGTACAAAATCTATATTTAATATTCTATTAGAATAATATATACAATATAATTGTCATTACAATAATCCTATTCTAAGAATAATTAATATTTTTATCAAAAATATAGATGATAAAATGAAAATAGTAAAGGTTTATAATTCTGATCGAAATTTTTGTAAATTGGAAGTTTTTGAAATATTAATTACATAATATTTGGTGATAATTTATACTAAATTAAATCGAAATATATAAATTTCATTGGATATGCAAGAATTTCATTTTTATGATTCTTTTGTGTCTCAGTTACTTTATAATTTTGCTTCATTTTTGATTTAAAAAATTGTTCTTTCCTACATTTTTGCTGCACTATTAAAATGATGCTTAAAACATTTTTATTTTTATTGTTTTTATTTTATTTATTATTATTTTTATTTCTCAGATTTTTGTATATTTTATAATTCATAGTTACAAATATCATGACATCTAAAAATTAATATTTCTCATATTAATATGCGGTACAACTACCTGCCAAGGATTTTTTTACGTAATTAAATATTAATTGATAATTAAAGCTATAAAATTATTTAAACATTTTACTACCATCGGAAACAATATATGCAAACATAATGAACCATATGTTTGCATATACCTTATGGTTGGCGCTGCATAATCAGAAATGGTTTTCGCGCCAGTAAACTCCATCAAACTCAAACTCAAACCATCGGAAGCCAATAACTATTAGAATTTCAGAACTCTAGTACGTGAGGTAATTAGTGAAACATCGACTACAAAATTCTATCCTTACGAACTTGGAATATGTAAAATGATGTAGAAATATTTAAAAGTAAAATATTTTCTTGGAAAAGTGTGTGTTTACAGAAAATTATTTTGACTTATTGAACTTACATTGCCATTTAAGGCCATGTGTTTCTATGATAGTTCTTAACCCAACCTTTTCCCACTGAAGAACACCTCTATTATGGACAAGTTGCCATAAAAGTAAGCAGATTCTCGCTTTCCTAGTGTGTGTAGAAGAGGTATGCTTCGAGTTACATCCACATCGATGGTGGAACAGATCTTTGCAATAAAAGTGGATGCGTAGGCCTCGCCATAATGGTGGGGTGGAATACTTTGCATTCATTATAGTTATCATATTAATTGTTGAGGATTTCTGGTCATTTCTAGTACCCCATGTAATAGCACGTCGGGAGTAGTTCAGTTGTGATTACTCTAATCTCATTTACGAGATATGATTGCATCAAATATATGAGCGGGTCAATTATTCACTTTTGTTTACTTATTTACTGTTTTGTTTCAATTTCCAAGGTTTTTTCTTACATGAATTTTTTTATTTAATTTATTATTTAGTCTTTCTGACGATTTTTTTAAATGTTAGAAACCTTGGCTTACTTCGTAATTTCCATGACACTAAATATACTTTAATGCGTTCCTTATTACAGTGTTTATACAGTAAAATTAATAATTATAATCCAGTAAGGAACTAAATGATATCGACAAAAACACTTTATTCGAATAAAACAATTGGTTTTTATTTTTTGTATCTATTTAATTTTTCCAAATATTTTTTTTCAATAAAATTATTTTTGAATTTATTTTCTGCACTTATTCAGTAGATTAATATTTCAATAATAACAAATACAAAGTTGAAAGTTTTAGATGAATCAAAACGTTTTTTTTATTTTGTTAATATTTTTATTAGTAAATTTATCATTTATCAATTAAAAATTTAATTTCCAATCACTACGAGATAAATTGTTACATTACATCAATAAAAATTAAAAAAAACCTTGCATAAAATGTTCATTGCCATTTTAAGCAAAATATAAGGTAACAATATTAATGAAATATTTTTTTTTTGAAAATGTGTAACTTACAAGTTAATATTTAGATTGATCGCAAACTTTTCCTAAATTCTAAAATCATTTTTATCTTTTTCTCCGTTCTTTTTCATGGAAATATGTCCCGATATCTCTTGCATAATAAACATAATTTAACATATTTTACATACATAACTTACATAATTTAATGTCTATTTTTCCAGTCATAAAACCAACGGTTTGTCTTGGATATTAACCCTTACAAGCTTTATTTTAAATAAATATCTTAAAAATATGTTTATTTATATTTATTTTTAGTATCATTTACAGATTAAAAACAGCCTCTTGCTTGTCGGCAACTCTGAACTTAAGATGATTTTAAAAATTTTTGATCTGTGATGAATACAAGCATCTTACTTTTCAAGTAGTAACTTTTAATTCACCATTTCTGAATAAAACATGATATTTTCAATTTGCAAACGAAATGAGAAAGACATGCAGTCAGAAATAAAGAAGCATCAATTTATTTATTCATGTTCTTTTACTATCACTTGTACTGCCATGAACACGTTGTAAATTGATTTAATAACATTCTCAGTATGTATCATACTGACAATAATAGACATTAGGATTCCAGTCTTATTCTCATAAAACTTTGAAAACAAAAAGGGGTATGCTGCTTAAAGTTTCGGCATTTCAGGGTTAAAATAATAAATGTCAGCCTTTTTTCATTCATCATTTGCCTTATATACAAAGAAGACCACTCTACTTGCACTACTCTGTAGAATCCACGATGCTAAACCAATTCAAATATATTTTCTACATTTACTTTATTGTATTCGTACCGCAATAGCGGATAGCGTGCTGCTACTTCAAAAACACATTCCTCCTACAAGAAGCCATTCCAGGGGCTTATGATCACCGCTCCAGAACTTCCCTATCAGGTAGAAGAGATGCGGGATTTTCTTTCCAACCCCGTTATTACCCTGTTAGATAATCGTAGAGGGTCCTTCGTGATGCTCCAGTCGAATACCTCGCTTTCTATCACAAGGAAACGGTCCGTTACCCCACTTGGAGGGTGGGGGACTCATCCTCAATCGAACCCCCTGAATGAACTTGTCTGCTGCCAACAGTTGCTTCTATTCTTCAATTATCGAGCCCTCAGAACCTCCAGGGGATAAGCTGCTTCGAAGGAAGAGTGGCCTGCGTCCGAGTAAACAGTTTATGTACCCACTGGGCATTGACCTAGAGGTTAGTAAGACTAATATTGACCATTCAGGGATGTAATGATTCAAGACTGCTAATGATTGGAGTATACTCAATAATAGAATTAGGATGTTTGGGTTAAATGTGTTATTCATTATCGATTTTGGTACAGTAAGCAGATCTAAAACATAATAAAATTTTGAAAAAATTAGTTTGTCTAAAAATTACCTAATTCTTTAAATAATCTGTATGTTAATAAATAAATAAATAAGAGAAATAAATATTATTATGACAGAACATAGTTATTCATGGACAGATGCTATGAAAAGTGTACAATAAGTTCAAAACTTTTTTTTCTCTAGGAGATTGTGAATTTTTCTTCTAGTACTTTTGAGATTGATTTATTAATTTTTATGATTTGTCATCAAAGAGAGAGATCATATGGTTTTAACAAGAATAATAGGCTGTTGTCATAGTTTTGATATAAAAATTTCCTTGAAGCGAGCGAATTTAATTACAGCTTATTTTTCAAAGTTTTCTTATGTATAAACGTTTGAGATCTAAATATAAATCGTAATAATGTCGAAGAAAGAAGGTTAATATTGCAATGTAGCTCAAAACCAAATGGCCTAATGATTCTTGTAATTCATTTTGTATTGTTCATTTCAGGAAAAAACATAATTTGGGGATAAGGAAATATGAGAAGATATGAAGTTAAATACGTTTCCACTATAAAAAATGAAATAAAAGTGGAAACAATAATCAGATGAATAAAATAAACTGAAATAAATTGGAAACAATATGATATCTTGTTGCTTGACTGATAAGTATTTTTAAAAAATGATTCAAATTATGAAACTCAGTTATTTTAATCATTTTCTTTTGGTGGAAGAAGGGATACGAACGATTGAAAAAATCTCGAGTTATCAAAATTAACTATGCTATTTATTTGTATCAAATATCTCCCAGATACGCAATATGAATGGCATATCATTTTCTGAATATCAGGATTGCTATTGAAAATATCAGGATTGCTATTGAATATCAGGATTGCTATTGAAATTATATTTTTCATGTTGTTTGCTATACCCAAAAGAACCAATTTCTAATCTGTTGCGCAATAGTCTATTTATATAATCCAAGGAATAAATTTGAGAAAATGCAAACATCATTTGTGTTGTCAAATGCATTGCAGACCTAGAATGTAATTTGCAATATAAAAGAGAACCAATTTCTAATCTATTCCACAACAGTCTATTCATGTAATGCAAGGAATAAATTTGAGAAAATGTAAGCATCAAACTTTGTTTTGTTCTAACGCATTGCATGCTCTTGAATATTTATTGAGAAAACTACCTTTTATCATGACTGGAATTTTGTGGTTAGTATGTATCTTTAATTGCATACGGTTTTCGATCTAGTTGTGCACTTATACAAAGTATATCTATTCCTCCAGGTGCATCTAAAATATAGGGATGAGATTCCGCCTATACTAAATAAGCAGGATCTTGCTTCTCTTGAGGACTCTATAAAGATAATGTTACAGGTTGATGACGAGACGTACCTTTTTGGGGAGTTTTTTATGCCTAGACCACACCTTAGTGGAATACACAAGTCGATGATAATATTATATTCTATGCATTTTTGCATATTCAGTTGATTGTTTATTATTGTAATGTTTCAGTGAATAAAAATTAAAATCTTGAGCATTCAACCCGAAAGTTGTTGCAAAAAAACAAACAAAAAAAAATTGGAAAAAAGTTTATATAATTAATATACTGTGTGTAAACATTTGCTTAATTAATTAGCTGGAGTAAAAACAACTTTCCAAATAGATAAAAGGAACTTAATTGACGAAATATTAGCAACAAGTTTACTTTAGAAATCTGTTAACTGTGAAATACATAGAAGAACATAAATATTATTCCTTGAAACACGCACTGAATTTTAAAAACATATTTAAAAGTTTAAACCTGTTTCATTTTCAAAAGCTGAAAATAAGCCTATTCTTAGTAGTTATGAGAAAAATTCAGAAAAAAAAAGAAGAGAAAAAAATCAAAAGTCAAAGATAATTTCCTAGATCTTGATTTTTACTCAATTTGAAATTGTTCCCATATTTTTATTACCTTCCCATACTTCTATCCTAATTAAAAAAACGAGTTATAATACCGCTAAAAATATTTGCCCCTAGAAAATGGCTTTATTTTTATTGAACTAGTTGAATGTTAATTTTTTGCAATTTTCTTAATCTTTGAAATTTGGAAAGCAATTTGACAGTACAATTATTAATTGGTGCTCCAAAAAGCAATTTAATTCCCCTCTACCCATTGGCACATACATCTGAGAGTGTGTATGCTTACTTAGTGTCAATGCTTTCAAACATTAAGTGTTTAGACTAATTGTAAATTTGAATTGATTACATTTGGAGTACTCTAAGATGATTAGAAAATCTCCAAATATATTTAATTAGATGAAATGCTCCCATTTAATATAAATAGTCTATACATCTTTAAACTAAAAGGAAAATACGCAGCTGTTTGCTTAAATAATCTGGTTTCAAACGAATTCATCTTAAATTTCATCTCAAAGCAGACTTTTAACAAATAACGATCCCTTATCTTAGTCTATTATTATTACTATTAATACTATATTTTATCTTATATATTTAACAAATATATTTTTTATAGTCTTTAGGGGCATTAATTGTTTTTAAAAGGTTCTACATGGCAATATGTGCAACTTTGCGAGATGTATGCACAATATTTCAACAGATACAAGTTTAAGTTGGGAAAAAGTCACCCCTGTTGTACCTAGTGTCAAGCTGAACATTTGAAGATTTCTCGCTTTTGCTCAACTCGGTGCGATAACTGGCAGAAGCTTATCCTACTTTTTCTAAGGAAGCAATCTCTGTTTTCTTTCCCTAGCTTCCACTCTCCTCATGTTACGAAAGTAAGCATCGCACTTGCCCTGTGCTTCCTACTGCTCATCACCTTTCCCTATCAGCTAAGAAACAAAACATCACCTCTCTGCCATTAGCTTTTATGGTCCAGGCTCTCCTCAACCATATCTTTCTGGACAAGCCCCTTCGGCTTACGCTACTGTCCTTCTGACCAATTCCAATAACCGCAAATCCCCCCCACCAACCTTCAATGCATCTCCACCCCCACAAGCTTTGTTATGGAGTATCGACCAGATGAGGGGTTGAGTTCATTGAAGACCCCCTCAGACGCGATTCTTGGCAGCCGTCTTCCCCTCGTCATGGCAAGATTCTTTTTTTTCTCTCTCTCTCTGGTGGTAGTGGGCAACATATAATGCTCATTAGCACATTTATTACAAATAGTGAGATGAAAAAAATAGTTCTCTTCCCCCTGAGGGTCTTGTTACTACTTTGCGATAGTGGATGTTGGTGGCTATTGTTGTCCGGTATCGCACATTCCATCCGCAAAATGAGGTCCCTTCAGAAGGGGAGGGGGAATAAAAGTATTAAATTAAATATCACTAAAAGAATTTTTGTACTTTTTTTAGAAGTTTTCTGGGAGAGAGGTAGTTGAAATGGAATTTCTTTACATACATACGTATATCTGAGAATGGGAATATTATGCCTAGGGACCACATGACCTATAAAAGTTAAGAGGAGGAACAGAACAGTATTAAGTATAAACATTCTGGAGGTTCCTAGTTGAAACCAGTGGGGGGGGGGGTCTTCCCAAAACTTTCTTGCTTACTCTATAATAAACGTCATGCGACAGAAAGCCTTGTATGGCATTGGCATACAATAGTTTTATTAACATTTGGGGCGAATTTAGCATTGAACTAGCTATTAATCCTTGGCATGTCGTTAATAGTAACCGAAAAACGCATTTGTGCTTTAGACATATTTTTCTAAATTGTTTCTAATTGGGTTTCAGGTTCACGTCCATAGATGGTGTTTCTGTCTCGTGAGAAATTTTTGTTCATTCGTTTTGTATCTTAATGTTCAGTAGAAGCTTCAGTAGAAACGCTTTTCTGTGTTCGAGACGTGGCACCCAATGCTAGCATTGAGAGAAATGCCCTAATCTATGATAGTCAACTTGAAGTGGCACAAAATGTGCACAAAAATAAAATGGTGTTAACAAGACAAGATTTTTTATTTGAAGAGGTTTACAAATTGAAACAAAGATTTGTCACAAAACTTAACTTGTAGTCATCAAATCACATACTACACTGGCGTGCAAAACTTAAGCAACAGGTATGTTTTTTGCCATAACTTCACGAGAAATCATCTGAGAGACATGAAATTCAGAAATGAGATACAGCATTTTGTTCTGAAAGAATGAAGAAAGCATAGTTGCGCAGAAATGAATACAATGCATATAGTATGGAATCAAACAAAAAAAGGCTTTATTGAACTCATAGTATCGTTACACGTGATTGTCTGTCCAAGAGGAAGAACAGCAAGCAGTATGGTATCCTTAGTATGGGATATGCCCTCCCCTTACTGCAATGGTTGCTTCGCACCGTCTCCCCATACTCAGCACCAGATTGTCCAACAGTTCTTGAGGTTAGAGTGCCCATTCCTCACTCAGCATCTGTTTAAGTTGTCGGGTGTTCCCAGGAGTATGTAATCGTGCTGCAAGGCGTCTCCCCAAAGCATCCCACACATGTTCTATCGGATTTCAATCAGGGGAGCACGCCGGCCAATCCATTTGAGTGATATCTTCACTTTCCAGGAGCTCCTCAACAGCATGAGTCCTGTGTGGCCGTGCATTGTCATCCATAAAAACGAAGTCTGATCCAATGGCACCTCGGAACAGACGCACATGGGGAAGGATCACCTCCTGACAACAGCGATCTCCAGTTTCAGAACCTCTGTCGAAAACGTGGAGTTCAGTCCGCCCGTTCATCATAATGCCTCCCCAGACGACAACTCCAGGACCACCGAAACGGTCTCTTTCCGTGATGTTACTGGGATGAAACCGTGTCCCGACCTCTCTCCAAATCAACTGGCATTGGGAATCGCTTGTGGCACTAAAACGACTCTCATCTGTAAAGAGGATACGACTCCATTGATGAGATGTCCAGTTTTTGGGCTCCCTGCAACACTCTAAACGGTGCCGCCGGGGGAAACTGTCAAAGGGATGCAGCGTTCAGGACGGCGGGCGAATAGGTCACCTTTGTGAAGGCGTCTGGACACAGTAAAACGCGACACTTGTCACCCCGTTGCTGCATACAGTTGCTGAGCAATGGCGTTTGCTGACTGGTTTCGGGTTCTTTTCGCCTGCAGGACTATATGTCGGTCATCCACTGCAGTTGTTTTCCTGGGGCGGCCACCACCAACCTTTCTCACAGCTGCACCTATTGATTTTGTTGATTCCGAACTCTTCAGCTACATTGGTCACACTACGCCCCTCCTCCAGCTTTCCGATCATTCTTCCACGTGTGAAATCGTCCAGGTGATTTCTGCTAGCCATATTTCACAAATTAACTCACGTGCACTTGCAGCGAATGTCTTTAATTGCGTCTCCGTCCTTCCTTTCATTGTAGTGTTGAACTGCGCGCGCCTTCCGCACGTGTTTTGCGTACGCTCACGTCGCCTGTGACGTTTTGTTCCTGATATTTGCATACGCATGACCTTTCTCTTGAATTACGTGTTTATTGTACTGATCGCAAGAACTCCTTTTCTGCAATTTCATGGCTATCTGCTTAAAATTTGCATTGTTGCTTAAGTTTTGCACACCAGTGTAGATTTGATATATTTCAATCTTTGCATTTTTGAACCCTCGGGGTTACATGTTTTTGAAAGTACAGACCGACAGAGAATCAACCCTTCATTGAATTTGGCCCAAATTTTGACAAGTATATACACTATCAAGGCTAATTCTGTGTACCGAATCTTATATATCTAGCTCTCTTCGTTTTGTAGTTATCGGGTTAACTTATATTCAAACAGCCAGACAGACGAACTTCCTCAGAACAGACTTTACACAAAATTTGATACAAATCCACAAATTTAGAGTATACTAGATTCGTATACTAGATTTCACCCGTTTAGCTCAAAGCGTTTTTGAGCCATCTTTATCACAGTCGGACATTTTCCAAAAATGTATTTTTCGACTTCATAGAAGTCTAAAACGGGAAGATTCTTCAAGATCTCGAGTATTGATGAATTTATAAATTAATT
>JAPMOR010047964.1:134378-146165 GCA_026543865.1 Argiope aurantia | reverse complement strand
CTTATACCATTTCAGTTTCATCCATTTAACTGAAAACGTTTTTGAGATAGCGTGTTCACAAGTAGACAGATAGAGAGACGGACAGACACAATGCAAAAATGTGTTTTTCAAACTCAATGCGATTTGAAACGAGGAGATTCATCAAGATTTCCAATTTGAATTTTTTTATTATTACAATACAATACTTTCACTATAATTCGTATATGAAAAAGTAAAAAACGGAAGCTGTCACAACAAGTTGAAAAGAATTCATCAAAAGTTCCACTCAAACTTTTCCAGATAAATGTTACCTTAACAATCTTCTTCAATGCTTCTCACGCACAAATTCTCCACTTAAACTGAAATCTCCAGCGAATTATTTTCGCTTCAACAGTATAAACAAACGAACAGAATGCTTTTGAAAGTTTCATATAACCTAAGAAAGAAAAAAAAGAAGCACGAAGAATTCAATTTAATGAAAACGAAACGTTTCTACCAAAATAGCTTCCCTCAGAGAATTAAGAAAAAATACCACTCTTCTGAGAATAAATGCTTAGGTAAAAAGTGCTGCCATTTTTTGTTAAGAAATAAGAGCTCCCAAATTATTCATGTCTCTACGAAGAAAGAAAAGAAAAAGAACGACACTAGAGGTAAAAACGATTCAAAAAATAAATAGGTTTTATTTATGGAGTAATCGTGGAAAGAATTTTAATCAAACCGATTCACTTCCGGAAACTTTATACAAGTTAAGCAACGTGCTCAGATCCATCTGAGAGTTTAGGAAAATAGATGTGTTTCTCTTTGAATGCCATCTGTGTTTGTATGCAAGCGGTTAGTCCTTTTCGCATATGTATGAGAAGATTCTCCGTTTCTTAAACGCTATGAAATAAATTGGGTTTGATTCTGAAAGCTCTACTGGAAATTCCCACACATAAGAATAGAAATGTCTTATTTCCGATAAAGAATTCCAAATATAAAAGGCTGGATTCCGGGAAATTCTGCAAAGTCAAATAAAGACATTTGATTATACGATCGGTGAGAAAATTTTATTTATTAATTATGTCATTGGAATCAATTATTATAATCCTCGATTAAAATAGTCAGAAACTTATCATTTGTAATGAAATATATTAAACAGAAAATAATATAAATGCATTGAATCCTCCACATATTGGTATACATTTTATACTAGAGAGAATGATATCATTTAAGCATATCATCAATCAATTTACGCCAAAAAGTTTTTGAATGTTTTGAATTTCAGAAACTTGTTATAGTTTTTCTGCCAAACAATTAGTTTTAAAATTCGTCTGCCATTTTTCAGTACATACTATTGATATC
Organism: Argiope aurantia; assembly: GCA_026543865.1. Lineage (NCBI taxonomy): Eukaryota > Metazoa > Arthropoda > Arachnida > Araneae > Araneidae > Argiope > Argiope aurantia. The sequence continues at coordinate 144,845 of JAPMOR010047964.1, read as the reverse complement.
TTAAATGTTTTAGGCATTGACATAATTTTTATTTCAATGAAATAATTTTGGAATAACCTGAAACCATAACATAGATATTTTGAATCCGATAACTATTTCCACCGATACCCATAAAACACAGTTATAATAACTTAGAGTTCCACAAGGCAACTGAATTATTCTTTGCGCTCTTTAAACGTCTTGACTAAACCAAAGGAGACCCAATGTAGGGTAGGGGGTGCACAGAGCAGGGGCGGGCATCAGACAATTACTCATTGCCATCTGGAAGAGGTTCACTCCTTTTCCATGGGTAATGAGTTCACTTTCTGGCCTTAATCCCTTCCTTCTCCTCCCTCTTAATAGATCCCCTCCAGATCTTGTTATCACTCCACTGCGTCCACCCCCCAGAGTCCCCCTTCCTTCCCATTCCAATGTGACACGCTGCGGTCATTCTTCGTAGATGCCGCTCTTCTCTGAGGAATGCTCAGGTGTGGAAGATGGAGCCAATCCTTTTATGATGGATTCGGGGAGACGTGAAATTTTAAAGAATCAAAGGTGGGATAACAGAATTTGAATAAGTATAAGGGTTCCTGGAGTTTATCATTTGGGCATCAAAATTTGGTACTTCCAGCAATGTTTAAATAGAAATGTATGGGTAATAAATTGAATGAATTAAGTATGGTGCGCTGCTTTCTCGTAACTAAACAAATATGATTAGAAACATCCTATCTAATTTCAATGAATAAATAGAATGTAAGAAACAGATCTCATCCTAGGCACAAACATCTTGCTCTTATAAAAATACAAGAAATCAAAAAAAGATTCTGTTCAAATAACAATTAGAACCTTATCATCTTCTATAGTATCTAATATATAATAATACAATTATTGTTGTTGCCCAAAAATTAGTCTCAATATTTAATAAAGACATTCCTAAAAACAATAGGCCTGATATGTTCTCTAATGAATGTGTTACTCCCCTCTCTACCCCCTCGCATAAAATTGTGGATCTTGAGTAAGACCACGAATACCTTGCATGGCATTGCATTAATCTTTGGCATGAATTTAGCAGTGTTACTGAAACTATCATTTGATCCTTGGCTATTATTTTCTTGGCGATTAATCTCTGGCGTGTGGTAAGTAATATCCGAAAATCGAATTTGCTTATTTAACAATTGAAACCAAGCTTTGACTCAGAATTACAACTATAGTCACAAAATTCCCTGCCAAATTCCATATATTTCAATCATCTAGCGTTTAGTGTTAATGCATTTACATACGTGCTGGAAATATCAACCAACAGACAGCCAACATTTGACGAATTTGATTCAAAATTAGAATTTGATTAGATGCTAAATCTGCGTGCCAAATTTATCTAGCTTTATGTGTTTTGTAGTTATTCTTTGTGCCGATATAGCAGGGTAAATTTCATGTGAATGAATTTTATTTTTGAATTATCGCGTTTTTATGTTTGTAAATCTACAAACCAACAGATGGTCCATTCCTTGACGAATTTGATTCTGAATTTCACAGATATCTACACTTTATTTCATTTAACAAATGAATTTCGCTCAAAATGTGATAGAAATCTATAAATTTTGTTTAAAGACCGTATGCCAAATTTCATTTCTTTAGGTCAAAGTGCTTTTTGAATTATCATGTCGAATTATCACAGACAGAAATAATGCCAAAAAAAATGTGTTTTTAAAATACAGGGTGTTCTGAAATGTGGAGATACGTCACAATAATGCTTTCTTTATATTCCGTATACGGAATATTTAAAAAAATTGAATTATGTTTTTTTTTATCTCTTAGTGAAAACAGTCGTTATGACTATGGTAAGGCTTTTGAGCTGAAAGATGCGTCTCATATGCTGGTCGGATGTCTATTAAATCTGACATCATGGATGAAACTTCCTCTCGTTCATGTAGTGTGGAAGGGGTATTAGCTCAAGTATTGTCCTCGTCATCTAATCTCAGCTCAAAATTTCGATGTCTTTATAAAGTAACCTTAGAGTTTTTCTCTAACTAAACTAACTAATTTGTAAACTAAAATAAACTCTATGTACGTGGTATCTCTAAATATACAAAATCGTAGATGTTAGATTAAATGGCTAACAATTTTCTAAAAAATGACTTATTAGCTTATTACATTGCGAAATTAAGTCGCAATGTACCTAGATATAAGTCAGATATAAGGAAGAAAATGTTGTCAAAAAAGAAAAGCTGTTAATAATTTCATTTACATATATCTGAATATTATACCTATAAAATCCATACAATCCAGGCTAATTATATTTATATGCGGTCTTGCCATAAAATAATAAACCAGTGGGTTAGTGGCAAAATGATAATTAGTGGGAATAAAATGGGAATTAGTGGGAATAACCCTCTTCTTTCTAGCATTATCTTTAAAAAATGCGTTATTTCTTTCTCCTTCTACGTTGAAAGTTGAATAAGGCAGTGAAAGTCAAGAGAACTCAGATTTTTATTATATAAATAAACTTTAAAAGTTTAACCCTCCTCAAATATAAGAATCTCTATCCCAAGAACAATATATTTAATGAGTACTGCGATTCCATATTCATATGAATTTAGGTGGAGTTCGTCTTTGATATTGAAATAGAAAATCAATCAACTTGAATCCAGATCAACTCAAAAATAAATGTACCAACAATGATTTTTTCCTTTCGTGTTCGTCATTCCTCTTCTTTGATTTTTTGTAAAAAATACCTTCCATTCTGTCTATTGTAGGCAAGTAATAAGAGAAACTTCTTTTAGAAAAAAAAAAAAAAGAAAGTGAAGAGAAGGCGGTTGAAAGATGTTTTCTTTCATCTACGTGATGAAGCATATAAGTATCAAAAGAAACGAACAAAGACAACATCAAAGAAGCTAAAAGTTGATAGCTTCCCCCTTTTTGGCAGAAAGTTATCATATGTCTTAAAAAGGAATAGTTTTGAACATTTTGGGATTAAAAGAAAATTGTATTTATATTATTTTGAATGAACATTGTCAAAAGATCTATTTCAAACAGAACAAGAATTTCTCTTAACTTAATTAGTTCAACGTCTCAGTTTGAAACTACAAGAGAGCTGTTTTGAACTTAAACTCTTTATTTTGAGACAAGTTAGAATGGTAAAGACTTATCTTATGTCTCCATACTTTTCCACTACATCAACAAAACAGTGTTATTATTTAACTGTGCAATTAAAGTGAACGATTTTGAGACCTTTTTTTTTTACCCTAAGGGACGGCATTTTATCCATGATCAAAAATTAAAAATACAAATAAAAGTTTTTATTATAAACTATTTTTTGATCCAAGCCATTGAAATCCAATTTTTTTTAATTCTTTTTAGAAGTTTTTTTTTTTAATATAGTGATTAATTCATTGGAACTTTGCATTTCATACAGTTTTAAAGATAGCGAAATTTTATTTTATCATTTACAAAGCATATAAAGAGACATTATTGTAACTGTCAAAAAGTTTAAACTCGAAATTTTGCTGAAATTCCACTACGTTCCGAACTTCTTAGAGCCCCGAAAAGCACTTTTCTATAATTATGTCTGTTTGTTAACACGACTATTCAAAAATACTCGAAACAAATCGGATGAAGTATGGTATGTGATTGTTATAATAAATTTGTAGAGTTTTACAGTCGCAGAAAATATGTCTGTCACTACGTCTAACAGATAGGAATTAAAAAATGAAAATTACAAACCCAAAAGGGACTATGAACAAAAGAAACTACATGAACAAACTTTTAACGCAGTTTTAACATCTAAAGTGTAAAACTATACAAAATTTCAAACCAAGAACATCAACGGGATGTGCGTCTGCCAGTCAATGCGTCTAAATGCGTGTTAACGCGACTACTCAAAAATGCATTGATTTAGATGGGTGAATTCTGTTGCATAATCTCTTTATATATTTTGTGATTTAATGTCAAATTTTGATTTTAATTAATAAATATAATAAATATACCAAAATATATATTAGCTTTTTTTCGCAGTACTTCGAACCACAAAACGTTCATGTGGAAATAAAAAAAAGGAACGTCCATGGGGAATTTTCTAAAAATAAATAATAACTGACCAGCTTTGTTCAAGTTCCTCAATTTTTAACTTATACATTTCAAAGTAGCGGGAGAATACTTTTTATTTGAGGAGTATGCGGAAAATTTTCTTGCAGTCCACTCTCGCTGGAATTTTACTGATAAAACATTGCAAACCGTAATCACTAATCCAGAATGTAGAGTTTCAAAAAATGAGATTGAGAATTAGAGTCTAAATGAAGAGACTGAAATGGTTGTATTTACTTTTTACTGTAACACAATGAACTTTTTATACACATATTATTGAATAATTTTTACATACATAATACATAAATGTAGATTTTTTACCAAATTGTGAACAAAATATCAAAGAGTTTGACCGTTTAATGGTCCGTGCATTTGTAAGCATAAAAATTGCGTTGTTCAGACACGGAACAGTTTAAATAAATAATATCTAGCATATAATTTTATTAATAAAATTATAGTTTTATATCAAGTTTGGTTTTAATCGTTGAACTTACACTCGCTTTTTTTAACAAAATTTTGACTCACAAAACGCTCATGTGTGATATCCTAACAATAAAAATCTGAACATTTGTGCCATTTATGATTTTACTTGAAATCTATAATTTTATGCTGGGGTATAAAATATAATATCTTTCTTATCCCCTAAAAATTCGAGGGGACCACAGCAGCATGTTTCTTTTTTCTGTGATTTGTTATTTATTGAACGTATCCAGTTCTTAAGATAAGTTCTTGCTTCGTACCTTAAAACAACTTGCAGCAAACGAAACATTTTATGTACCTGCATCTAAGCATAGCGCTGTTCTTCAAATAAATATCTATGTTATCCCATACTTTCATCCAAAATTTGAGCGTAACAGATCCCTTTCCAAATCCCCTTATCAACAATACATAAATATTTAAGGACCCGAGTGGAAGGCTTCGTCTTTTGCATCCCTGTCTTTACCTTATCCGAAATTTACATTCTAAACTTCTATATCTCCAACTTAATCTTCTCGTAAAAGTAGAAAAAAAAAGATATTCCCTCCCTTTGCAAAACAGACAGAAACACCAGATAAAAATCATTTTAGAGATCTTGTTATGACTTCGTATGTCGCCCCTCCTGAACCACCTTACTAGAAATGTCAACCTCGCTGCGGTTGCCCCCAGGGCCCTTGGAGTCCTATCGGCCCTTGCCACCACGTGACAATCAATTTGGTATGAAAGCGGGAAAATGTGGGTACGAGTGTCTCACCCTCTTATATCCTGGGGGAAATTGATCAATTGTTGAAAAAGACGGTACCCTCTACTGGAGGAATTATGTTCCCCGAAATTCCGTGGAATCAAATTATACGACCAAATTCTGGCCAATTTGTACTATTAATTTTACAGGAGATTAATTTTCGGCTATCCTGAATGATGTTATTTTTTATAAAAACAAATAAAATCAATAATTATAAAGAAAACGAATCTAATAAGCAAAACCAAGATTTAACAAAGCCGCAATGATAATATTATGAAGACTATAATGCTTTTTGTACATGACTATGCATGTTAGAAAGTAAGGTGATATTCCAAATATTCAGAGAATTAAAGGCTACTGAGGATGTAAATTGATAAGGAAGTTCAAATTTTTTTCAAACGTTACAACTGTAAAGCACTGGAGAACTTTTTCTCTGCCAAATAATAATGACTGCAGTAAAACTAGTTTTACAGATTTAGCTATCCAAGAACAGAAATGATCATATTATGTACTTCAAAACTCCACTAAAAGCAAGAAAGAATGTAAATTTCTGATATTGATAGGGAGGAACTAAGATGGATTTTTCTTCAATTATTTACCTTTAATCAAGATTTTTGAGATTATAAGATAATATGGAGATTTTCTTATATTAGGATAAATGAAAATATTCTTGTATAAGAAAATTTCTTGATATAGGATTGAAATTTCTTCTTGATACAAGATTGTGATTTCTTCTTGATATAATATAAGATTTTCTTTTTTTTTTAATATTTAGCATAGGAATTATATGCAAAAAGTTAAAAATTGTACTGAATTGATGAGTAGAATTTTATATGAAAGCAATGGAAAGAAGAAAAAATTTCTTTCTTGCGTTAAGCATTTTTTTTTCTTGCGATGTATTAAAGTTTTTATTACAACAAAATAAGGTTTAAATTTGTTTTTAGACTCAAAAAGAAATTTGTTATTAGCAGCATTTCATGTTAGTAAATTTATGATGAATTTCCATCTAATGGTAGTAAAGATGTAAATCCGTCTGTGTTTATGTTGTCGTTGTACGAGTTAAATCAAGAGCTACCAAATATGATACGGATATACATTGGAAGGTGAGAAAGTACATTTTAAAGCATTTTTTAAAAAATTTTATTTAATTAAAATTTTTTTTTTTTTTTTGTCTACATAGCATAGAGAAAGTGTAATATTATTGGGTTAACTTATTTTTAAACTATTTTAAAATTAGAATATATGTTTTCTATTGAAACCAATTTAATTGACGTGAAAAAAAATTTCTGAATTTCTGATTTTTTTTTTTTTTTTTTTGTCTACATAGCATAGAGAAAGTGTAGTAATCGACAAAAAATTCAAATTCGAGATTTATACGAATCTCCACGTTTTAGACCTCCCACGTTTTAGACCTCTCCGTTTTAGACCTTACTTAGTGTACAAAAGAGCACAGATAAATCAAAATTAAATTATGTGCAATTATTCAGTACATAATTAAATACGCATTAACATTACATATAAAAACAGTAAATGCATTAAAATTTACAAAACAAATTGAATTAACAGATTAAATTATGCATGAATATTCATTACATACATGTAAATTAAAATTTATGCATAAAATTATGTGTTTTAGATATTTGAATAATTACCAATTCATATCATTGAGCTTCAAATAATTGATGCAATAATTTAAATAAAATTATAGTGTTATGCTCTAGTTAATAATCTGCTCAAAATAAAAACAGTATTCATGAGTTTAATTATTTTATTACTGAATGTTTTAACTTTATATAGAAAAACTGTAAATGCATTAAAATTTACAAAAAAAAATGAATTCACAAATTAAATTATGCATGAATTTTCATTACATGCATATATGTTAAAATGTATGTACAAAGTTATGAGTTTTAAATATTTGGATAATTAGCAATTCATATCATTGGGCCTCAAATAATTGATATAATAATAATTTAAATACTATTATAGTGATTAGCACTGGTTAATAATCTCTTTTTAAGATAAAAACAGTGCTTATGAGTTTAATTATTTTATTACTGAATGTTTCAATGGCAAAATTCCGGTATCGAAGCTTACTCAGAATCGGCTGAATTAAATCAATCCCAATACTAAAAAGAGTACGAATTTAAAAGTGACTTGAAGTCTAGACATTGAAAAAAAAAATGTTTTTTCGCAGACAAGGAAGGGACAACGCTTCAGCAAAAAAAGAAGCCGGGCAACAGCTTATCTAGGAGAAACAAAAGACACTTTGGCAGAAAGTTTTAAACAATAGAACAGTGGCAGTGCGGAGGCTGTTGTTGTGATAAAATTTGACGTACGCATCAGACGGGTAGTAAAATTATTTGGCTTTCAAGATCATGTAAGTGAAAATAAATACATAATAATGAATTAAGTTGAAAAGATAACATATGTTCAATTGGCATTTCAGTTGGACATAATTTACCCAATCAGCTGTACGAAAACATGCATTTTACATATTTTCATGTAGCTGATTGTGCAAAGCTTTACAGAAAACATTCTGCATGCTTTTGAAATTGATTATTGTTTCATATACAGTGTGCTGAAAAATGAAATGCAGTTGGTCCAATCATTGCTACACACATTTCAAGTATAATTAATAATAATGAAACAGAAATTCCTAAAATTTTTAAAATAGCAGTACATGATTTTCAGGTTGTATATTTATATATAAATGATACATAGGACTATTGATTTTTTATATTATATTCTTTTAATATTAAAGTTCCCTTTCTGACACTAAAATATGCGTGAATATTGAATTTCGTTGTTATGCAAATTGTGTGTATGTTTAATTCTTATTGTTCTCATAATTCTAATTTAAGTCTTCTTTAAAATTCTAATTAGAATTTTGATTAATTCAAAAGTAAACAAAATTTTAGCACATTTTTCGTGACAAATTCATAAAATATTACTCTTAAAAAATGCTATTTTTAGGTATTTTAAAATGCAAATAACGAAACCAGGTCAAATGTCCTAGATTCGACTAAATTTTAAATGTATTTTTTTATTTGTAATTTTGAATAATTAATTTTAAACTGCAACATATAATGATAAATGTGGGAGCTGTTAATTATTTTCACATCCTATATCGCGTCATGTTTCGTCATTGATGACTTGATGCTTTCCCGCCATAATTGACAGACGTGAGCTTGACGGTGGGACAATAAGACGTACCACTTGCACTCATGTATCTTTTTATGTGTTCTATGTGAGTTTAATGATGTTTTGTCTTTGTAATCTTAATAAATATATTTTACATATTAATGCTGGTTGTTGCCTTTATCCACACAAATTTCTATGTTTTACTTTTGTGAATTTAAATCATTTTTATTGTTTGGCAATTATGTACTTTTTCCATTGTTAAAAACTTACTCATTACGAGCAAATATGGTTAATATGATACAAAATTAACTGTATTTAAATAACTCTCTTTTCATATTAAAATTCAAAAGTCAGATGTTTTTGTCAAAAGGCGAATTTGGAGCATAGCAGATAGATCAACACAATTGAAAAATAAGTACAAGTCTCATAAAATCGTACAAACTAAATGTCTCAGCACTGAATGTTATATAGTTCGATTTAAATTGAGTAGAACAGTGGATTAGTTTGATATGAAAGACCGCCAAAATATCTGGTAAGTGTTACTTAAGGCAGTTATTTCGTAATTAAAAACTATAATACAGATATATGATAGCTACAATTAAAAAAGGAACGAAATTTTTATTTAAGTTGTTACGCAAGGCTATAAGAGGGTAATCATAATATTTTCATGAAATATCTTGCAGAAAAAAATTTCTGTTAATGAAAAGATTTGTTTAAAAATTTTAAATAAAAGTTATGAATTATTATTTTAGTTTTCAATTCAGAAATTAACATTTCTTAATTACAATCAACTTTAAGTTAATTTCAGTTAACTTCAGAATAACTTTTTATATTTTGCAAATGGTCTTATTTAAAAAAAAAAAAAAAAAAAAAGGAAGGAAACAAAATTTTAAATTTTTATTTATAAAGTAGAAATTTCTTAAGTTCGTACAAATGTTAGTTTAAAGCTGTTTATTGAGATGCTACTTAAAATTTCAAAAAAAAAAAAGTTTTAAAAAGAAATCTGCTATTGCAAATTTTAAGTTATCATGTGAAAATATTATTTTTTAAAAAATCACGTGCCATCAATTCAACAGATAAACAGCATTATTTTCTCACATGACTCATATGTCGTAATCATCAGAATTTAGAAAATCAATGGTTTTTGACCATCTCAAAATCAATCGAGTTCTAAAATTTTTCTTTCGAGGCCAGAATTTTTTTTTTCGCGAAAAACCATTAATACCGGTTTGAAACAATCACGTGACTATCAAATTATGCATGTGTCGATATTTAGAAAAGGATGGATTTTTTTTTTCTTCTCAAAATCGTTTAAACTCCAACATTTTTCCTCGAAAGCGAGATTTTTTTTTTTTTTTTTTTTGTGAAAATCCGGCTTAAACTAGTTTGAAATGAGCATGCGACTATTGTGCGTGATTATATATATATAACTTTTAATACTTCTCCTCGCTGTTTCGCTTTGATTTCCATTCTCTTCTTTGTGCTTTATCAGGCGATAACTTCTTACGAGCCTCTCCTTTATTTTCTGCCCGTGTATTTTGAGGCTTCAAAAAACCCAAACCAAAACAACATCATATTTCTCATATTAAAAAATGAATGATGGTTTTATTTTTTTTTATTCTATGTCTTTACTCTTTAAGAGATAAGTTAAATAAAAATATCTCAATATAAGAGAAACTTTTCAAACTAAAATGCAAAGAAAAAAGCAAGGAACGTATACCAACATTAAATATTTTAAGGCTTACAGGTTAGTTGCGATGTAACAGAAATTTTCTAACTTTTGTGACGCTAGTTCATAAAGTATTCATAGAGTCTTTTCAAAACAACATTTTAAGGCTTTTACCTTTCTTTCGGAGAGCAATTCTTTATTCTACGAACTCTGAAGCATTTTTCATTACCAAGAAAAACACTTTAAATGAAAAGAATTTCAAAAAAAAGCACACGCATAATTTAACAAGAAAAGTACTTTCTTTCTAAATCTCTTTAGAAGAAAGTAATTTTCAGTCACTGTCACTTTCAATTCAGGTAATTTCTTCTTGCATGTA
>JAPMOR010047964.1:119009-133978 GCA_026543865.1 Argiope aurantia | reverse complement strand
CCCCTCTCTGCGATGAAAAAGGAGTCAGGTTTAAATATGCATATAATCATGCGTGAATCTGGGAATTCTCCAGTTGACGTATTTATACGCTTTGAGGAATTTCCTATACGCTTTGAAGACTGCGTACAACTTATGAATATTCATTGTAATCAAAAATGCGGTGTCTTTTCAGGTAAAAAAAATGGGTAAATGACATTAAGAAGGGGGTAGACAATGATATGTACCCTTTGTGAAGGGAAGTTTTTGGGAAAAAAATGCCTTAAAAGATGGGTGAAAAAAGCTAAATTACCGGAATACAATGACATTGTTGGAGTTGAGAGAAGTATGTGGTCTCTTGCCCATAATAAATTTAGACTTATCATTCAAGAGATTGATATAGTCTAAACGAAACTTTCTCGTTCCCTTCCTTATAAAGGTGTTATCCCCGCATGAAAGTTATGGATATTGGGGAAGAATGCCAAGAACGCTCAGATTTTTACGCTCTCGTATATGTAGTACAGAGAAAGTACAGTACAAAAAAAAAATCATACTCTAGATTTTAACGAATCTTCGCATTTTAGACCCCCCAGAGATCAGAAAACGCATTTTTAGAAAACGTCTGTTCATGAAAAAGAGAACTCAAAATCATTTTCAGATGGAAGGTTGAAATTTGGAATATAGTCTTTGGTCTCGAAATTTACAGATTTCTATCAAGTTTTGAGTAAATTCTATTCAGAGGAAGTCCTTCTGTCCGGCTGTTTGAATATAATTTAACACAATAAATGCTAAACTAAGAGAGCAAGATAAATAAGACTCAGGTACATAGATTTAACATCTATATTGTAGACACTTGTCATCCCCGTTATCTGGGCGTCCCGGGTACAAATCCCAGCTCGGGCATGGTTGTTCTTCTTCTGCCTTCTCTCTGTGATGTGTGTGAATGTGCCCCCTCCCCCCGTAAAAAGGGGTTGTGCAAGCGAATATGACTACATGAAGTAGCTAAGTCGTACTCTTGGCCCTATTGGCGCTACTGAAAAAAAAAGAGGCCCTCACACGGCTTAAATCGCTGACAGATAACTGTCAGCGGACTTGTAAAGTGCCATAAGTCACAACAACAACAAAAAAATCAGTGATCTGAGCGAAAAAATAAGTCACAAAAGGCGGCTAGTATTTTATAAAGTTATAATTGAGAAGCTTCAAGCGTTTGAATTTCAAAATGGTGTATAAAATGATTTTTATACAATAAGAAACTTTGAAAGCATTAGGGAAAATGTTAACACTTCGTATCACTTTTGATGAAAAATTAAATTAAAATTTTATAAAAACACTTTCTGATTGAGCACTTATTACTTTAGAAGTAGCTATAAATAAATTCAGCAGCCATTTAACCATCTGCCTTGCGTGCTATTTTGAACGATTTTTATATCAGGCATGACGGATAAATTTACAGGCAATATCTCACAGAAAATATTATTATTTCCAGCTGACTACGTTCCTGTAGGAAAATTAGAGCCCCAAAAATTCAATAATAAAAGACATGCACAATATAGCCTTCATTATACATTTCATTAAATTTTCTCGCCTATTCCCTGATAATATATCATCTCATGGGGACCTTACAAGGTTTTCGGTTTAGTTCTGAATATCTTGCATGGTATTGGTGAATGATAATTGCGAAATATAGATCACAAATGTGAATTTAACATTTTTGTTGAATCCATAGTGAGAATATTATATGAAAGGCGCTATTTTAGACGCCTTTTTTTGTGTGTCTCTCTGTGAGGTGTGTGAATGTGTCCCCTCCCCCGTAAAAAGGGGTTGTGCAAGCGAATATGACGCATGAAGTAGCTAAGTCGTACTCTTGGCCCTATTGGCGCTACTGAAAAAACAAGAGGCGCTCACTCGGCTTAAATCGCTGACAGATAACTGTCAGCGGGCTTGTAAAGTGCCATCAGTCACAACAGACACCTGTCAAAATTTAAGCCAAATCCAACTACAGGTTGATCGTCTGTCGGTTTGTACTTTCAGAAATATGTAAACGCAATAATTCAAAAACGAAATGACTTATATATATATCAAATTTGGTACATTATTTTGTAACTACAAGAGTAGTTTTGAATCAAATTCTTGTTTTAATCAATTGAGAAAAAAGTATCTGAAACACAAATTCGATTCTTCGATATTATTAACGTATGCCAGAGCTAATAATAGCTAAATAACTGGCCAAAGATGACTCGACAAACTCAGTAAAAATGCTAAATTTAGACCAAAAGTTAATATTTCGTAACTATTATACACCAATGCCATTTAAGGCATTCTCTGGTATGAGAAATTCTCGCCTATTCCCTGATAATATATCATCTCATGGGGACCTTAAAAGGTTTTCGGTTTAGTTCTGAATACCTTGCATGGTATTGGTGAATGATAGTTGCGAAACATAGATCACAGATGTGAATTTAACATTCTTGTTGAATCCATAGTGAGAATATGTATTTTAGACGCCTTTTTTGGCAGCCGATTGATGCCAAAATCTAAAAAATAAATTGCAATTCTAATCTCACGATATCATAATTTCATTGATTTAAGTCACTGCCTTTGTGAATTACTATGCTTACAATCATGCGAAAATATAGAGGGACAAACTTTCGACTGTTTGGCGGATTTGGCTTAAAATTTGATAAGACTCGACATTTTGGATGCTAAAGCTGAGTGCTAGTTTTATCTATGTTGAACTTTGCATTTTATCGTCACGGTGTTCACATTATTCGGACAGCCAGACAGACAGATTTCTTGAGAATGAATTTCGTTTAAAATTTGAGAGAAATTTGTAACGTTAGTATAACCATAGTTGGTATTAACCATATACCAAATTTCATCCCTTTAGCTCAAAGAGTCTTTAAGTTATCACGTTCACAAACAGGCAGACATAATGCCGAAAGTATGTTTTTCTTATTCAAGAAAGTCTGAAACAAAAAAAAAATCATCAAAATCATATGTTTTTTTGGTTTTTTTGGGTTTATTTTTTTTTTTTTTTTTCTTTACAATTACAAAATTTTTTATACGAAAAGGTAAAAAAGAGAGAGAGAAAGAGAAAATATATTTCTGTGCATATATTTCATATATAACATATTTCATAAAATATATTTCAGTTCATTTCAAGAAATGGGAAAGAATTTTTTTTTTCCACATTTCAAACCACTAGGGGAGGGGCACCTCGAAAAGCGTATGAGATGCTTCCGGTATGGTGGTTGGATCTTGCCACCCTAGAGGGTACACAAAAAGGTGAGGGATCTGACTTCTCCCATCGATGACGGGACCTACTTCCGGGTTGTACCGTGACCGGTGATGGCCCTTAGAACTGAATCCCAGTTCCCGCCAGTGTTGCTGTTGCGGCAGTTCGTTCATTCAGTTTTCTTTATCGGTGTGCCTTCGGGAGGGTCGGAGAGTCAGTAATATGACTTTTTCCACATTTCAGCAGAAACGAGAAAATAATTTTTGACATACAAATAAGGAAAAAACATTTAGAAGATTTTCTTATCAGAAAAAAAGATATCTTCAGGGCATTGTCGTTAGTAATAAAGCCCAACTTTAGCCATTAATAGTTGTTTTTGAAAACATATACTAAAACTTTTTAATCATAAAAGGACCGGAAGATCCACTAAAGTTGATGTTGTTTGTTCCGTTCAGAAAGTTGGTCAGAAAGTATAAAGTTATCAGTAAGTGCTATTACCAAAAGAAATAAAAAATATTATTTCCACAGGAAATAGCAATAAAATCCCACGATAGAAACGGATGTAAAAGAATGTTTTTTTAACGTACTGTAGTCATATACTCAGCTAATAAAATAGTATCCATAGACGAAATATTTGAAAATATATTTTATTTACTATACATAGAAATATCTATATATACAAAACGCTTATGTGGATGCAAAAAAGGCTGATTTTAGACAACTTTAAAATTCAAAAAAATATCACTTTACTGGTATCAATTTAACGAGCATCCATTTATTACAAAACCTGAATAAACTTTCAATTATATCTCAATGAAAAATTTACGAAAATAGTTTTATTGCTGTAATGAAATTTGAATCATTTTCATTGTTTATACAAATATTTAATAGCATATTTTTCTTTCATTTTTAAACAAATACTAAATGGATTCTACTTCTTTTCCTTTTATTCGTTTTTTCGCGAAATCTAAATAAAGGTTTGTTTGTTTTTTGTAAACAAATACATTTTTCTCTAAATTTGCAAATTTCTATCAGATTTTACTAAATCCAAAAACTTTGCCTGAGGGGCTGTTAGAATATAAGTTAACACGGTAACTACTAAAAGAAATGTGATAAATAAAATTTAGTACACAGTTTTAACATCTAAATTGTAAATATGCATTGAATTTGAAACTAAAACCATCAGACGGGATTCATAAATGTGCAAACCAAAAAGTAAGTTGTTTAATATTTTGGTCACCTTTTGTATCATACGTTTTCAGGCAAATCACAGTACACCAAATATTATGAATTTGTTATATTCCTTCCAGCGTAATAAGTCTCCTGATAAGAATGATAGTTTTGCAAATACAGTAACAACCACTGAACGGATACTGAGCCACTCGGCTTTGGAGACACACTTGGCGACCATTTGGTTATTTACAGACGAATTTGGTGACTTTGATGGCATAAACGGAAGTTCCTGCAACTGCTACAATTTTGAAGCATATTAATTAGGAGCGAAGATATGTTAACTTGCTACAACATTCGATATCCTGTCAAGGAGTTATAAAAAAGTGGCGTGTGCAGTCGAAAGGGAGTCAGTGGTAGACGCATCGAGAGGTGTGAATATTTGAGTGAATTGCTCTTCGATGCTTTGATATCCTGCGAGCGTTTTGTGCTGTTGGGTTATTTATTATCAATTTGTCACTTTTGTACTGTTTATTATCAGTCATATTTTTTATATTTTTCGAATGTGTTTTTCTACTATGTATTCGTATTTGTTTGTAGAATATAGTGCCATAATCCGTTATTGAACTTGTTGGACATTTTCAGGGTACAACCCAGGATGGATTTGGATCTTGCGGACGTATATTTTGGATTTTTCATTAAGAGTCTTTTTTCATGTAATATCAAGGAACGGTGGAGAAAATCAACTATGTGGTTCCGAAAATAATCTCCTTCCAGTGATCAATACTTTTATAAAGATCTAGAAAAACTGTGAAGATATCGCATGTAAAATATTACCATCCAACCCTTTTCATTAATGAGTTATTATACTTCCATCCAAAGAAAAAGAATTTCAGGCATTGTTCCAACGACTGTTGGTGAGGGGAAGACTGGATTCTAGGATGTTAGAGATTTTGGAACTCATCAGAATATCGCGGCAGAATCTTTTTAAATACTTACAATGCATGTTTCGTTTTTAAAGAAAATGAAAAGAAAAGTATTTCTTTGAAATTAATCCTAGTCATTAAAATTTTAAAATGCACATAATTAATATTTTATTGTTTACAGTTTCCTATGTAAATGTATACTTCATGTTAAGATATGTTTTTAAACTTAAAATTTGGCAGCAAATCGAAAAAGGCTTAGAAGTATTTTTTTTCCTATATAATATATTCAGTAGAATATTCTTGAATTCAACGAAACTTGGTATAAGAACAGGTAATACAAAGAAAAGGCCAAAAACTGTTGAATTTTATATGTGCCCACTTTTTATCCAACCCATATCATTGAAACAACAACAAAAAAATGCCCTTATAATAATTCTTGACACCTCATTCTTCTCATTCTCACTATTATTCATATTCTATGACTTGTTAATGTAGGCTAACAATTCACGCAGGCGGTATCCTGGCATAGGCATAGCGCGCCATCCCCGTGATCTTGATGTTCCAGGTTCGAGTCTCGGTTCGGGCATGGTTGTTCTGTGTTCTATCTGTGAGGTGCGTGAATATACACCTCTATGAAAAAAGAGTTGTGCAGGTGAATGCGACGCATGAAGCAGCTAAGTCGTGCTCCTGGTCTTAATTGGCGCTGCTGACAAATAAGAGACGCTAGCTCGGCTTAAATCGCTGACAGAAGATAACTGTCAACGGACTTCTAAAGTACCATAAGGCGCAACAACAACAGTAATTCACGAATCTTTGTTATATAGTACACTTTAGTTTTCGAATTGCATTTCAAAAAAAAGTTAGATGAAGAATGATAAAAACATTGTACAAATTTTAAGAAAAACCCTTGCACTAAACACAAAATGATATCAATAGTAGGATACAAAGTTTTTAAAAAAGAGAGAAAGTAAAATCAAACGAACCAGTAGATTTTGAGAAATTATTTGAATTTATTTTATCATTTATTAATAAATGTTTACACAAATATGAAAAGATACATTTTAATGAAAGTTAAAACTTTATATGTCTCAACTTTTCTTATGAACAAGCATGTAGAAGGATTACTGCAGATGCTAGTGTAGAGTAGCATATTGGAGAAATAAATTATTCCTCATTTTTACAAAAGATAATTATTTATTAACTAAACCGGATAGTAGCCCTCCGGATAATTAAGAATTCGTTTTATATGTATCTCAAAGTACCCTACGGTCTTCGATGATTAATTAATAACGTTTCATTGTCCTAGAAAGGGCTTACCGATGACTGGCGAGATTACCTTTGCGCCAACGGCGCGAGCAAAGGGTGTGGTCAAGCGTGCCCAAGGAAAAAAAATGGAATGTTAAATTGGTTCGATCCACAATTAAATAAAGAAAGAACAGTTAGAGGATAAACCTTTAGTGGCTGATAAAAGATTATGAGAAATTAAAATTCTTTTAGAAGGCATGTAAAATTTATTTATTGCAGAAATAAATTTCATTTTTATAAATAGTATTTTTTACAAATATAGTTCATTAAAAAGACTGTTTTTTAAGAATGTATCATTTTTGTATCAAATCTATTTTCAAAACTATCAAATTTACTAAATATGTGAAGAAAAAAAGCTGCATTAAAGGTGGTATTCTGAGTGAGGGTAGATCAGAGAGGAAATGAAAAATTGGCGAAAACGTAACTCTTAGCTCTAGTACTTCTGCCAGGGCCGCAAGATTATTTTACAAGACATGTGCCCTCGGTTTTATTTAGTTATAAAATTATTCTAATGCAACAGTGACGTATTTCTAACTAGTCATATTAAAGAATTGCTATTCACTTAGATGCCGAATAGATAAATTTGTAAAAAAATGATTACAAAGATGCTTAGATGCCGAATATAAAACTCTAAAAATACGAATTCTGTAATCATAAAATGTAAAAATAGTATTACCACATTGTCAAGTATAATCAATCAGGTATTAATAGTATGTTTCATTCTTAGTGTAATTTTTAATATACAGTACCATATGGATAAATAATACTGGTTACAAATGTGGATACTAATCAAAAATGTTTCACAATAAATAAATAAATAAAAAGAACATACGCATTTTTTGCTTAGTTTCTGAAATAAAGAAAATTAACTCAAAATAAATAATAAACATAGTAATTAAATTTAAAAATATATTGAAATGCGGAAAACTAAATCGATCAAGAAAAGGGACCTCGTAATATGTACTATCTAGGACAGAAAACTGCTTAATCCGCTTCTGAATAGCAATTACATTTCATTTATTTGAATTGTGAAACGCTCCTGTCGTCTTTCTTGAAAGTATTCGTTAAATGATTTCTTACTATATTTCCTTAAAATAGGAATGAACTCAGTTAAAGCTATATGAAATAGTTCATTCACAGAAACCGGAAAACTATAGTGATTCTTAAATTGCCCTTTCAAATAAAAGTAAACATTCTTATAAGTAATGATATGATTCGAATTCCCCACGCTTCCGTTCAACAAAAATGGAAAAAGTAAACAAAAAAATGGGAGGTTTAAACTGTAGCATAACAAACCACATTAAAAAATAAAAATAGGGGGGCATGCCTCGCGCCTGACGAAAAATGTGGTCGGAACGCTTCGTTGACATACCCTCATGAATCCCCGGTTTGGAACACTTCCGTTTATGTTTACCCCACTATCTCAAGTTCCATGTTGTGGACCTCTCCCCCTACCCCTCCCATGGAACAGGAAGGAAGGAACTATTCTTGTCTAAGATAACGTATTACGAGAGAAACCATAATATGCTGCTGTCTTTCACAAGAAAAGAATTGTGAAGGTTTTTTTTTTTTTCTTTTAAGTATGGGCATGTTTTATATTTTTATGATGCTATGAGAATGGAATTTGTTTAGGATATATTTTATTTCTATGGAAACCTCATAGGAAGGAAGTTTGGTGCGGGAAAATAATGTTTCATACGCTTCGTTTGAAGTGAAATAAGTCTCCACGCATGACATTTTTTAGTTACATTATATTCTTTTTAAAAAAATTTCAGTTTTTAAGAATTATTTGTTATAAATGGTAGGGTTTTTTTTTTCAATACATTTCATTTTAGCACACATCCAGTAGATACGTCATTACATTTTTTAACATATGTGCAATTTTTTATGATTTACAATTTAAGCTCATCGAATAAACTTTTTAAAATTTTATTTTGCTTGACAATTTTTGCTCAGATTTAGAAAATTAGTGAATTATCGTCTTGAATTGGGTTCTATAGGAAAATACTAATGGTAGATTGGCCACGATCTTGAATTCGATAAAATATAAAACGACTCATTATTTATCCTGAATGTTTCATAATCATTATGACCAAGATGTTATGTAATTATATTTACATATGTTACTCACAGTTTTCAGAATTATATCTTTTAATTAGTCTTCCATTTTTACTTTCTCTTGTAAGTAGTATAGAAAAAGTAAAGTAATTGTCAAAAAATTCGAACTTGACATTTTGACGAATCCCTACGTTTTAGACCTCTCCGAATTCGAAAAACACGTCTGCCTGTCTCTCTGTGACAAAGATGACTCAAAAATACTTTGAACTAGAAGTATGAAATTTGGTATGTATCTTTATACCAAATTTGTAGGTTTCTATAAAATTTTGAACAAAATCCGCTCAAAGGAAGTCTGTCAGTCCGGCTGTTCGAATATAATCTAAAACGATAACTAGAAAAGTAAGAGAGTTAGCTACATAAGATTCGATACACAAAATTAGCATCTATAGTTCAGACACTTATCAACTTTTGAAACAAATTCAACAAGTGATTGGCCATCTGTTGGTCTGTATTTTTAGAAACATGTAAATGTGATAAGTCAACGACGCAATGACTTAAATATATCAAATTTGGTATGTGATTTTGTGTCTACGAATTTAGTTATGTATCAAATTCTTGTTTCAGTGGGTTAGGAAAAACGCATCTAAAACATAAATTTGATTTTCCGGTACAATTAACAGCAAGCCAGAGATTAATCATCAAGTAATTCGCCAAAGATGACATGATGAATTCAGTAAAAATGCTAAATTCACGCCAATGATTAATATTTCGAACTTTTGTACACCAATGCTATGCAAGGCGTTTTCCGGGATAACACATTTTTTAGAGTATATGCGATAAAGTTTAGGGAAATCAATCCCTTTGGTTTAAAAAAATCACATTGGCGGCTCAGTAGCGTAGCAAGGCTAATCGGTGATTAGAGAATAATAATAAATAATCATAAAAATGTTCACAATAACGTTTTGCCTCCCTATCTCCTCCTAAAATCCGCTGTATCTGTAATCCTCTTACACCACAGATCTCCCTAATCCTATGCCAATGTGAAACTATCTCCCGCTTGCTCACTCGCATTTTGAATTTGCTTGGCGTCAGAGGGCAAAATTTGGAGAAAATTGAGTCTTAAAGTTGTGCCAAAAAGGGTAATTGGGGGGGGGGAGTATTATAGGGAATGTTGACTACACTACCCATAGGGGAGGTCTTAGAAAACTCAGAAACTTCTTCAAGACTCTTTAGAAAAATACTAAAAGCATTTTTCCCTTTATTCAGTGGCATTTTTTTTAACATTTGTCCAATGTGATTACTAGCCTGTAAAATCAAAACTTTCCTAAGCATCGTTATTCGCTGACGATATTCATGCAAAGCAAAGTAAAATGCAAGTTATATCTTCTAGTTTTACAGGACACAATAGTTACTGATATAAATCAATTCTAGATTTTTGGGTTTCTCATGAGGAATTTCCCTCAATTTCATCACGAGGTAATTGGAAACAGGCTTATATTGTAATAAAAAGACTTATATTTTTCTTATTAATAATTTATATTATTTAGAGTAATCTAATTCACGAGTATTATGGAATAAATGGAATTTCATCGACACATGATAAAATTTAGCATCATACTTAAAATCATTAATACATAATATTGTTTTATTTATTTATTTATTGCTTTTTATCATTTCGGA
The DNA here is from genome assembly GCA_026543865.1 of Argiope aurantia. Taxonomy (NCBI): domain Eukaryota; kingdom Metazoa; phylum Arthropoda; class Arachnida; order Araneae; family Araneidae; genus Argiope; species Argiope aurantia. The sequence continues at coordinate 123,628 of JAPMOR010047964.1, read as the reverse complement.
CATGCAATTTTTATAGAAATTACAGAGTAGTTTATTTTTTCACGAGAAATTTCTTACTATACCTTCTAAGTAATTGTTTCATGCTTCTTGATTAAAGTTATTCTTGTAAAAACCATATTTTGACATGATACACGCATGAAAAAGATATTTATATCCTCCCAGCAAATCAAGTAAAGAAACTAAATAATGCTATTGGAAGTTTTTGGAGATAGTGGACTAAAAGTCTAAAATGGTTGGCCATTAGATTCAAAAGATCCTCAAATTATTAGCCATCATCCACATTGCTGTCTATTGAAGAAAGTTTGGGTCGTTTCTCAAATCATTCCAGTAAAATTTATATCCATCAATTTTTATTTAAATTTCACTTTTTCTGATCATTAGATACAGTTTAAAGTCATTGTGGTCATTCTCTTTGACTAGTTTAATCATACTATTTTATAGTGTGCCTTTAAATATGACTTCTATATATTTCTCAAAATTATTTGTTTAGAGCATATCGTATTTTTTATATTGTAGTTTTAGATGCAATACATTCCAGTGATGTTTTTTTTTTTACTGTATGCCATTCCAATATCATACCGTCATCCAGTAGATGCCTTTTTCCCCCATATCGTTTGTTATTAGACCACTTGTCACCATTTTGTAAAATTCTTTTAACATCCTTCTAAGACTTTAAAATTTTAGAAATATCTTTCGTTTATCCCATTAATTTAATCACTTAAATCCAACTCTGAGTTAATATTGTTGTGAAAGGATCATCTAAATTTTACCCAACTACCTTTCTGAACAACATTTGAACAAAAATTCGCCCACATGATTGATTTGGACCGCAATTTGTGCCTACCTGCATTTAGGATGATAAAATCGTATTTCACATTTGGTTATCTAATTTTATTTATGAATCATCGTGTTCGCTTATGTGACAAATATGCAGGATTCCTTTTGTTGGATATCATCCAAAATTTGATAGAAATCAGCCTCAAGTAAAATGAATATATTCCAGTAGCAATATGTCCCTAACTTTATTTTTTTTTCATCTTTTCCCTCTTTCCTTTTTCTTCTAAACCTAGATTTATATTTCTTTCTGACCAATAGCATATATTTAAAAGCTTTTCGATCTCTCTTAAGATTAAATATTATCTTTTGATAATCATATTGTGGAATAAATTGAATTAAATCTTCATTTTTGATAGAAACGGTTCTGTAAACCCAAGTCCTCTAGTCGAAATTCCGACCTTCCTCAATGATAGAAAGTCACAATTTTAATGGAGATATAAAACTCTTATTACACTTGCTCAGAGGAGTGGAGTACCGAGGAAAAATGACGACGGGACATCAAATGATTTCTTCACCCTAGTCGCCATTAGGGTTTTGACAAATGTAAATAACTCCCTGTACATGGCATTTCATCCCCCATTGTATACTAAATTCCATCCTTGTTCATTGCATATTTGACAGCATAACCAGGTTCACAGACAATTACGCGTGATTCTAATAGCTTTTTTTCCAAACTAAGGAGTCCCTCTAGGTGGGGAGAGTGGCACCTCGTAATTGAGCATGAGGAGCTTCCAGCATAGTGGTTGATCCTCGCCATCTTCTTGGATACACGAAAATGTAGGGGCCTGGCTACATTTAACTGAACGTACTTCCTTAGGGAAGTGTTGTACCGTGTCCGGTGATGACTCTTAGAACTCAATCACAGTTCCAGTAAGTTTTGCTGAAGCGGCAGTCTGGTCATTCAGATTTTTCCGTGTGTCTTTAGGGAGTCAGAGTAGTCAGTTTGTGATTTCCAAATTCAGGAAGATGAAAAATATAAAAATCATCAACATCTCAAAGTTTTTGAAAATTACTACACTTACTCCCTCAACATTTCATATACGGATAAATAAAACTCCCAATACAGTTGCTCATCAGTTAAGTACCAAAGAAAAATGGCGACGGGAGCTTAATGGGATTTCGTCACCCCCAGTCGTCAAAGGTTAAACAAATGTACATGACTCTAGGAACATGGCCTTTTTTCACTATGTCTTGATATTTTTCTTTAAAAGTTAGCTTAAGAATACTAATGTTTTGCCCCCATGGCGCCATTTAAAATTGTCATCATGAGCATTTAACCTTCCTTGTCTCTCCCCCCCCCCCACCGGCTGAAACACCACTTTTGCCCATTCACAATGAACGTATCCCTTCACATGATATATCCCTTTAATAAGACCATACGATTAATATGAAAAAAAATCTTCGCATTAACGGCACAACACTGGTGTTTTCATAGGGTCCACCATCCTGAAGAAAAACGAAGCATCACTCATAAAGTGCTAAAAGTCCTGACGACAGTTCTGGGGTCTTTCTTTAGGACTTTCTTCTATTTTAAGCAGCAGAGCGTCGCGCAGAATACCAATGACAGACGAGAGGAAGGAAGGGATTACTCCTCGTCTGATACCGAAGGGCCCACCCTTGGGGAGGATTAGGCCCTGGCCTATCTCGAACTGTCGACACCAAAGAAGTCGCCCGAGTCAGATTTTCCGCAGATCAACCTCTGGCGAAAATTCAACAAGGGACAAGTTCCCTTCTTTTTCTGTAACAATTCCCAGGATAGTTTCAATTGGGAAATGAAAAGTAACGGAAGAAGATTTCGGTGCAGGGACAAGATAGCGAATGAGGTAGAAAGTATGCATGCAGGAAGCAGTGAAATGGATTACATTGACTCGGTATAGTCATAATGAAATAAATTACATTGACTTCAATCATTGACATTACAATTTTTAAGTTGATACGTTTGAATTTTTTAAATTTCTCCATATAAAAAGGCTTAGTTAAAATCAACTGAAAGTGGAAAAAAAAATTTTTTAAAGAAGATTTTGGAACCTATTTGGATTGCACTGAAACAATCTGCCGCTATTCATTAAATAACCTTTTGCTGAATTAACCTTCTGAAATACTAAAGTGGAAAGTTGTAGATATTAAGTAATTAATGAAAATGATTTATAGTTGCATACAATTCTTTTTAATGAATTTCCCGATAAAATCTTAAACGAATAGCTATTTTAAATAAGCTTCTTTTAAGTATAAATGCAATTATATAAATCCGAGGTAACATTTGATTATATTTTAGTTTGACAATCGATAAATGGAATAGCATTTCGTTTTGAACTCTCCAAATATATTTGCCATATATTATTATGGCATCAATTCGAGCAACATCGCAAGCCCAAATAAAGATATTGCAAATGTCATCCAACATCAAAACCAAGTTTTTTTTCCTTCTTTTGTTTAATTGTAAAAGTTATTCAATGCCATGTAGATGATAAGTATACACCTGACATGATCTGCTCTTTCCAAGATTCCACCATCTTGAATATAAGTCATTTGGCGTCTAAACCAAATCAAATATCCGGCATATCGTACATTATAGGTTAATAATGTCACAAACCCTCTACAATTTATTATTTAAATTTGTGATTATATTGAATGAAAGATATTATTACAAATATATAATATTGTTTCCCTGCGTAGTTAGTCTCGTAGTGAGAAAAAGAAATTTACACGTAGTTTTAATGAATATCGAATGGAAACCAAATCATTGCCGTTAAAACTTGGAGATGTAACTGAAAGTTCTGGAAAATATAAATATTATGGCAATATCCCAAACTTTTATGGACACATTCTCGATTAATGAGTGTGCTTTGCAATGGTTTCATCAGTAAACAATCCATAGCAGGAATCCCCCAAATTTTTTCTCGTGCTCTCTAATAAAAATCATCTGTATCTCAACAATTATTCATCCAGTGTTCCTTTTCATTTCATTTCTCTCCCCCCCCCCATCTTATACCGCCGTTTGACAAACCTGTAATGCTAAACGCATTTCTTCAAGGTTTTCCTCATTTAGATTCCACAATCGTCCAAGTTGAGTAGAAGTGCACGTGCACTTCAGAAAATTATTTAAGCTTAGTCAGTCTATAATAACGCTGCTATCACCAGATTCCTCCTTCCTCTCCCGGCCAACATAATAAATTTAGACATTGAACAAGGCCATGAAATCAGAATTATTCCGATTTTTATTTGCAGAGTCCAGCACATGAGCATTTCTTGCATTATAGTATAGTAAGAAAACCGAGTAAGCATTTAGAATGCTTTTTTCTCAATTGATTGAAGCGGAAATCTGAAACAAATCAACAATTTACTGACAAAATAACATACCTAATAACATACCTAAATAGATTTTTAATTAGCATGTTTAAAGGAATTGCGAATATATAGATAGACAAATCATCAACTCGTTGTTGGTCTGGTTCAAAACGTGATTCAGATTTACACTTTAGATTATTTAAGTGTTTATCGAATTTTATTTTTCTAACTATTTACATTAGACGGACGCTTGCACTCGGGAAGATAAAGACACTAATTTTCTGTGAATGAATTCCTTCAAGAATGGATAGAAATCTATAAATTTAGTGCAAAAAAATGTTTACGTCTAGATGACGTTTTTGAGCTATCGTGTTCACAGGTAGACGGACAGACATAGCTAAAACAAACATTTGTTTTAGAGTCGGGGAGATCTGAAATTCGTCCAAATCTCTAGTTCGAAATCTTTCCAATTTTGACTCTTTGCACACTTCATA